>JBBPLL010000066.1:0-78726 GCA_038089755.1 Leccinellum rugosiceps | reverse complement strand
TCTGTGATCCTGTCACTGACTCGATTTCTTCTCGACGGAGCTTCAGAGTTCCCCCAGCGAAATTCCCGATGCCCATCCCTAGACCTCTAACTCGCTTCTTCTTCTGCGTCGAAGATATATTCGAGTCGTAAAGCCGCTTGAGTGTCGGGTGATAATTCCCCAAGTTTTTGGCCTGCAAGAAGATCAACGGGGTATCAACTATGACATGCAAACAGTACCTCCTCAAGGGCTCTCTTCTCCTGTTCCTTTTGTTTCCGAACCAAACCGTCTCGTATGCGCTTCGCTGCTTGGTTTCGCCGCTCTTCACGAAATATACTTTCACCCTTACCAAGCTTGGCCTCTCCTGCCAGTTCTAAGACGCGGCCTGCAAATGCCCTCTCCCTTTGAGCATGATTTAAATCGAGTTCTGGATTAAGGGATCCTGAGAGTAATTTCGTGTGTACCAAACGATGGAGGAGGGCGTCATTTTGAGTATTCGTCCTTTCAGATTGAAAAAAGCCTTTAGATTAATATATACGAAGGAATAGGAATAATAATACGGACTGTTCGTCGTCTAACTCTCCATCGGGTATTGTCTCCTTGAATATGGGCTGCATGGAGAATGATGTGACGTTGGTCACCTTGGACGACTGAACAAGAAGAGTAAAAAGACGATGTTCACAACAGTAAATGGCGGTCTACCATGAACGATTTTCTCAGCTGCTTTGCCGAAAGGTTTGCATCCGGTCGCTTGCATGTTGATTCTGAGAAAACCATAATGTCTGGTGCGCGTGATGAGCTCGCAGTGAAGTCATCGTTTTCCTGTTCAAACTCTAATAGTGGGGCTCTCAGTTCTACGGGAACTAGCCTGAGCGATTAATCACGTACCAGTATCGCATTCGTCCTCCGAAGCTATCTCTGACGTGCCCCTGTTAGACGACGAGCCGATGCCTGTCCATTCTTCCTCGGACTCTGAACTCGCAAATTTATTCGTTTCGTACTTTAGTGCGACGGGGATGTCAAATGCGCTCAGAAATTGTTGGCCGTGAGCATGTAGTATGTTGAGAAGCCTTTCCTCGTCGTTTGGTGCTGTCATAGGCATGTCCGGGAAATTGGAGGTGTTTGGTCCAATGTAAGTAATCCGGCCAAGTGCGCAACTACCACGGTCCACAACCCATGTCGAAGAATCGAAAGCAAAAGCTCAAATTACCTACGGAGCGGAAACCTCTCATAGAGATACCCGAAGAGGAGCAATGGCGATTGATTCGAGAAAGCGGTTTACTTGAAAGCGTCAAGGATTCTGACCAAAGACCCCCAGAGACATCCACGTCCACTGGTTCGGGACATGCAGAACTTGATGACGGTCCGCCCCCAATCGTAGAAGAAATCTTCAATGCGCTCATGATCATAATCCCGCACACTTTCTTCCTCATCATGATGGACATGTGAGTTTCATGCATGTGCATCACCACTCTAGAATTAACGAACGACGTATGCTGTACATACAAGTTTGATCAACCGGCAGTACGCGAAGCAACCGTCCTTCCGTGATATTATTGACAAAGTTGTGAATACATTCCCGAGTATGTTTCATAAACCAGATCAATGGTATCGAGCTCACTTATCCGTCGCAAGTTATGGCACTCTTCATGTTCTACAGTGAGTGAAAGGACCTAATCCTGCACCCGGAAAGGCATTCAAGACAGCGGACTAGCAAATCGGCACAAGAACAATACAATAGTGCAGGTTTTATTGTTCTTAATTTCCCTAGCTGTTGGTCCCCGCATGATATGGCTCGTCAATCGTGGATCCTGGCTGAAGAATATAGCACAGGTCCGTCACCTCGAATTTTTCGCATTCTTTTCGGCTTATATCTGTTGTATTGCCAGTGTCCCCAGTTTGCTACGATCTGGTTGTATACCGTCATCCAGCTCAAGCTATCTTTTGCACTTCTCAGTCTTGTCCTTATAGGGGGCTGGACATGGTGGACAGGCATGAAGCTATTGCTTTAATTTTCGTATCATACTGACATTTTGAACGTACGGCCTGTCCAATGCATGGGCATCATCCATTCGTTTATAATAGACTACTGGACAATGTTACAATATGTATGCCATCGATATATGTGTTCATATGGTGGAGTGGGAGGTCAAAGCCTCCCATGACATAGAGCACAAGTATCGGCACGGAAAAAATCACGGAAGGCTTGCAACGAAGATATTTACTCTTTGCTCGATGATACGCCCAGTTGGATGTGGTTTTTAATCCGGAGGGCACCTTGTACGAGCAAATCTCTACTGATGACAGTGCCAAGAACCCCGTCTTCGTTGTAGCCTGGAAATGTTGCGAAATAAATTACATGTTGGCATGGCACGTGAGGTTTTTAAACACCCTCTCCCTGATCAAGCTCGCCAACAAGAAGCTCGATCTTGGCCTGTTATATATATCAGCACATTTGAATAAGGAGGGGCAGCTTCGCACAAACCGAATAGGTCGTATTACGACCTTCGAGTACTTGACGCAGTATGCGCAATTGCCACTTCAAACGACGAGTTAAATGGCGATGAATAGCGTTTCGATGAGTATCAATGCGATCAGCAAATGCCCTGAAAACCCTGTCATCTCTCGCAAAATAATAAGACTAGGACAATGTGAACAATATGCGGGAAGGTTTGCAGCTAGATATACTTACTGGAATCTGTTCGCCTTCAATGGTTTCAAGTGCTATGGACCAGGCACTGAGCAGCAGCAGATCGGCAGTAGCGTTTGCCACGCTAGTGGAATGAATCTCAGACTAAAGGCTCACAGAAAGCGACCTTCTGCTCACTAATCCTCGAGCGCAGCTATTGCACCAGCCTTGCTCAGCTCTTTGGTCGCAAACTTTCGGACTGCGGCCGAAGCTGTATTTACGGGTTTGCCAGCTGTACCCGCTCGCAATGCAAGTGAAACGGTCGACACCTGAGCTCGTACCCACTTATCACCTTCGCTCATTACCAAAGTCTGTAAAAAGGAAGCAATCAACTCGCTCTGTGACTTGTGCAGGCCGTAATCGATCGCAAGCTTGAGGTTCGTTCCTAAACACAAGTAAGAAAACGATACGACAAGGATAACCTGTCATACTCAAGGCCTTGAGAATAATTCTAGTTTTCGGTAGCTGTACTTCGTTGTCTTCAAGATGATTTATCCAGCGCGAGAAGGCACCAAGAAGAAGTATTGCAATGTCTCTATGCGATTGACCTATGCGCATAGCGTGAAGGAGGGGCGTAGCATCACCAGTTTTGCGTAAGAGAAGCTGTTCATTGTCAGACCAATCAGTCAGTTATTTAGATTGCAGAAACTAACCGGGAACGCCCTATCTCGAATTTCCATAAGAAACATGATATCTTTATTTTCGATGGCTCTGAAGATCTCGAAGGGCTATCAGAGCGTCAGTGAAAGATTCCTATGGCAAGCGTCGTTGCTGTTGTACGTACCTGGGGCTCCTTCCAAGTCCTGGTGGAATCGGATTTCGGCATAATCCAATTCGAGGGCGTGGTTGGTGACGTCGGAGAGGCACTTGGAGAAACACAATCGCGTCTCTCACGCGTTGAGTCATCCTCAGACTCTTCAGACGCTAGTAGCTGGGGTGGCGGACTAGAGGGCGGTGTCGGACTACGGCGCAATTGTCGAAGGATGGCTTTGGGAGCAGCTTGACTGGCTTCACGCTGCAAAAAGGCTTGAGAAACGTTGGTATTAATGTGGACTAACAAGCAATCATACGAACCTGTTGATGGGAGGCGCGCAGGAAGACAGGGCTCAGAGCCGACCCAATGCCTTGGCACGGGTTTCGGCGAGGGAGGCTCTAAAGTGAGCTGCTCCGCAAGCCGATGTATCATTGGAGCATTGTTCACCATGCCTGTCAGACACGGTTCGTATGTCCTGTCGTTACTATCATAGAAGTGAGAAACGACATCCTAGCTGTGTCTCCCTATTTGAGGCATTTGCCCAGTATAGTACTACTAGCCGCTCTTCTTGAGACTTCTTCATCAACTGACTGAACTGACAGTATTGCAATGCTCAAGCTGTGGAAAGATAGTTCTCTTCAATCTCATCCGATAAGACTTGGTTCAGACGATCCAATTCCTTCCGAATTGTCTCCTGTTACCCTCCCTCCCGGGGTTGATTTGACAACGGTGTCCCCGAAGCGCACAAGACAGTCGAACGATACAAACTCTACTCGGCCTTCGAAGAAAACAAAGACTTCTGCTCCACATTCAGGGACTAACCGTTTGTCTGGCGCATATACCTCTGCATCCGCAGCTGAGCTGCTCGAGTTAGCAAAGACTCGGAATAGTAAGTGCGCGGGGAACATTAAGAGCTCCTAGCTGACGATTATCTAGCTATCGCCATATGTAGTAGTTCAGATGGTAACATGTCCCTTATGTTTTCATTCTATTACTGACATCGCGTGTAGATGTTACCGACTTATGTTCTAGATTTTCAATATGGGCTGCCGAGAACCTTTCTAGTCGAGAATCTTCTCTTCAACAAGTTTCCGTTATGGTGGTCCCGTAGGCTGTTTTCTCAAAATCGTTTCTGGCCATGTTCATAACATGACTCTAGAAACGATGTTCACATCGATGACTTGATATCAAAGTTGGCCATTAAATCGCGTTTGAAGGCCGTTGCGTGTCACAATCACATAGACAGCCCAGATTCATCCTCGAACCAGATTTTCGTGTGCTCCGTGGATGTAAGTAATCTTGCTCCTGTGATATTCGTTATATTCACTTTTTATCCCAGACATTGCTCGGTCACATCGCTCGAGGAACTTGGACGGTTTCCCACTTATTCGCACTTATCGTAACAAATGCTCATTCGGCCTTGCGAGAGGGTTCCCTGTTGACGGATCTCCTAGGGTGGTTCTGCCGATGTCCGAGCATATTTGCGAAGCCCAGAGTCCTTGCATTCAGTTCACCGATGACCGGTAGCGACATCGAGGCATTGGAACATTTGCTCTTTGCCGAGACAGCCTACTTGGTTCCACAGCGACTTTGCCCCTTGCAGCTTGTCATCCAATATGAACCTTTTCATGCGAGATCGCAAAGCAAACTGACACAAGGTATCTTTGAACTGGATCCTGAAGGGAACGTATGCGGGTCCTTCTTCGTGGACGCACGGTCCGCATTACAAGAATTAGGTTTTTGTGCCAGTGATCTTGTCTGGCGTCGAGCATTGAAGGAGATCGGAATTCCTGAATGTGATGACAACGACCTTGGACAGAAGACAGCAAGCGAGATCCGGAATCGCATCGAAAACTGGGAGTTTTCAATGCCGAATGCGAATCCCTCGTCTCGAGGATTCAACATTACCACAAAGTTCTCCCGGCTGATTCAGGTTTTGGGGGCATATAGACCATTGGGGGATGCCTTCCGTGGTATTATCCTAGGCGAGTAAGTCCTGCACCACAACGCTTACGCTTATCTTGCGCAGTACGGCAATGCTGTGTTGCGACCATTATGGCTGATATGCTGCGTGTGATGACTGATGGCTTGGAATTTCTTCGCCCGTTTGCTGTGACCGGTGACCTCCCCGTGATCGATGCCCACTATCAGGTATATATTATCCCTCTATGTTGGTTTAGGTCATTCAAATTGCTATACAGGCTGATATACAACGGAACTTCGAAAGTGGGAAATATAACCTTTTGGTCTTGACAAAAATGCTGGAGGATCTTGACGTCCCTCCCGCTTTGGTTGTTATAAGGTTGGCTATCGTTTCAAATATTTCAGAAAGTAATATATATCTGATCCTGTTATAGATATGACGTGTTCGAGAGCCAGCTATCATTCTCATATACGTGCGCTCAAGCACGCTTGCCGTATAGTCGCCTTGTCCATATGGTGGAGAGTGGTAACGATATGCACCGTCAAGCACTGACTCACTTTGCTGAAGAAGCTTTCGATGAAAGGTGGATTTCCGTGGCCATCCATAAAGGAGGGGTTGCCATTCCGCCTTCACCGCTCATGGGAAATCGTTTCCTCTTCCCATTTGGTGACAACGCTTACCAGAACGTGTGGCTTTGCATCGAGGATCCAGTTACAGGGAGGCGATTGTATGAGCATGATGCCGTCGAGGCTCTCTGTCGTTTCGTTGCAGTCGTTCAGAAAACAGACCATTCCGGTTCCCCCCTATTAATAACCAAGGATGTTTCTCTTCCGCACCACGAACTAGGGTGGATCTGTACCGTGACACTTCCGGCTAGCCTGCCAGTCGGCCATGTGATTGGGCCTCCTCGTTTGACACCTACTCACGCTCGCCGATCAGCTGCGTACGAAGCTTGCGTACAATTATATGAACATGGTGCATTCCATAATAACCTGTTCCCAGTCCCTCACCACCTGAAACCAGATACATGTGCTTCAGCAGCACTTGCCGTAGACAAGGTGTCTGGCAACCGTTGTTACCCCCGCAAGCGATCCCACTTTTGGTCAAACTCCATCCGTCTTCACAAATGTCGTTTCTTCCCTTTCGTCATCTTTGCGGATCGACCGGGCGTAGATTACGCTCCGATGATGCTATTGACTCGTCAACCACTGCCACACCTCCCTTCCTTTCGTCTCTTCTTCCCAGGAACGTCGGAAACCATACGAAATCTCCGCGCACCATCTCTCGAATTTGACGAACAGCGTTTGGAAGCCCTTTATCTGTTTACTCTAAGGGTTTGTCGAGCAATATCCAACAAATCGTTTGTTTGCTCCTTGGAGAAGATGGCTTACATGTTTGCACCAATCAAACTTCCTGGACGAGTAGATGTTCAGTCCTTGAATCCTGCTCACCTTGCAGACTATATACCATGGGATATCATCGAAGTTGCTGGGAAGATGTGGATGACGAAGTTCAATCTAGAGGAGTTGCGCGGGTCTTCTGAGGGGATACACGAGCTTATCGTGCAAGACCGCTCGGTGGAATTCACCAGGCGCTACTATGTCGCTCGCCTTCGGGAGGATTTGACTCCTTTGAGTAAACCTGAAGACAGTCCAGTATGTTCAAAAAATTGGTACCCTGAATTTATGCTCATAGTTCCTTGAGCGAGAGGCAGGATATGCGAATTTAGTTGAATATTGCAAAGCTAGGCGGAAATATTTCGAAGGCTTGTCGGATTACTCGCAACCTCTCATAGAGGTGTCGGGAGTTGCCATGGCTGGCAATCATCTCAATCGGATCACCCGGGCTGCCACCGCAGAGCCAGCTAAGGTGGCCGTCAAATGTACGCGAAACGACCCTGACAACATCGGAATGCTGACATTGTCCTAGATCTGATTCCGGAGCTCTGTGCCAAATTTACCATTCCTGCCAGGTGATGAACTCAATCTTGCCAAAAACTGTTGTTCAGCGCTCCCGAATCCTAATGTTATTGAACAGCATCTTTCGGACTGCGCTTCTACTTCCTTCTATTATCAAACGGATAGAAGATTTCCTCATTGTCCACGAGCTTAATGCCAACTTATTCAGCTCGTCTATCCACTTGAATCCCCTGTTGTCTGCCATCTCCGCGCCTTCCGCAGGCTTTGAAGTTGATTACGAAAGATTGGAGTTTTTCGGTTCGTTGTTAGTTACGTTACTTTCTCATATCCTGATTCATATCTGTTGCAGGGGATTCATTCCTGAAATATCTTGCGTCTGTCTACGTTTTTGTCACGAACCCAGCACAACACGAGGGGGCCTTGCACGCTGCCCGCCAATGCATCATCAGCAATAAAGTTTTGATGCAGAGTGCTGGTCAAATTGATTTACCTCAGTATATCCAAAGCAAACCGTTCAGCCACAAGTTGTGGCATCCTCCAAATTTCACCGTTGATCTTCTATCCCTGCCAACCACTGCAGACCCTGCCGGTAGCGGAGATGAAATCGGTGTCACGGCGGCGGATGTCTTGCCAGGCAAACAAGATTCAGCTAGCCAAGAAGAGGACATGAACGCGAGTAATGTGCCCAAGAAGAGAAAAAAATTACGAGACGAGAATGTGATACAGTGGCTAGGTGACAAGGTATTTGAAGAACATTCTGATTAGAAAAATAGTCCCTTATTGACAACATTATTTGTTAAGACAATTGCGGATGTCACAGAGGCCATCATTGGTGCGGCATACATGTCCGGGGGACAGGACAATGCTCTCCACGCCGCGAAAGCATTGCATGTGCCCATCCCCCTCGTTCATCAGTGGCAAGATTTTCGGCGAATGGCACTTGCAGTCCCGTCTACTCCCAGTAGACCGCTTCGTCAAGGTACAACTGAGGCCGTCGAAGAAATCATCGGGCACCGCTTTCGCCATCCTCATCTCCTAGCCCAAGCGCTGGTAAATAGCTCCAGAAATATATTTTGAATGCACGGTAACGCAAAATTTCCAGACCCATACATCAGTGGAGGGGTATGATGGCACTTGCTACGAAAGGCTGGAATTCCTTGGGGATGCTATCCTCGACTTTCGTACGTTCACTCGTCCATGAGGCTTTTGTGGTCGAGCTGACACGACTAGTGACGGTGCGATACATTTTCAGTCGCGAGGACCACCTGTCGCCAGGTGTGATGACAATGCTAAAGGTAGGCTCGTCTTGCTAACCGCCGTTTAGTCTTTCAACTCATTTTACTCCAGGGTGCGATGGTTTCGAATGCAGCTCTTGCTGCTATGTGCGTGTCATGCGGGTTACACAAGCATCTCCACTTCGAATCTTATGCTCTAGCAACTGCATTCGAAACATATGCTCGAGAATTGGAAACAAGAAAACTAGAAATGGAGGAAATCACAGAGGATAGCCCGCCCAGACAGCATTGGCTGCAAGTCGAGCCTCCCAAGGTAGCTGAGCAAATCATGGAATAGAGGGCAGCAACTGACGCACAAGCAGGCACTTTCGGATATCGTGGAATCGATTATTGGAGCCATTTACGTTTCAGACGGATTCGCATTGGATGGAGCAGATAAATTTTTCAAGAAAGTGCTCCAACCGTTCTATGACCAACATATCACATTGAAAACGTTGTCTCACCACCCAACGAAGATCCTCTTTGAATTATTGCAGTCACACGGGTGTCAACAATTCGAGTTGGTGAAGGAAAGAGATGATTCGACGCAAGAAACACATTGTGACTGTCAGCTACATTCCCCATGACGGTCACTGCGCTTACGTTTCTAACATAACACGCAGGCCTCATCCATCAAATCATTTTGGCCAGCGCTATAGGTACAACGGCACACGCTTCCGGGCGTGCTGCATCTGTGCTCGCATTGGATGCATTGCAGTCTGACCCAGAGTTCTTATCTCGGATATGTGACTGTCGGGAAAGCCGACGGTCTAACAAAGGGGTCCAAACTCGTATCAAGAGGATGCTTGTGGAGGAGATAAATGAGACGGGAATGTAATGTGATCTAGTTCGTTCCGTTTCTTTCTAGCTCAGCAGCACGTATACATCGAAATGTCAATTGGAGCGAAAGAGAAGTACTGTGATTGCCTAAATACTGCTAAATGAGAGTGCGATCAAGCAGCACCGGACTTCTTCCTACATGAGCGCATCCGTGTATCTCAGTCAAAGTGGGTCGAGCGACGTGGATGAAAACCTTACAGCTGATATGTCGCGGCGATAAAAGGAATGCTGAAGCCTGTAAGGAGAAAGAGAGACAGCTTGGCACCGAATGCTATGCGCTTTTTCCCCGGGAATGCAAAGGGTAGATGCTGGGGTCGACAAGGAGGCCAGTGAGCTACGGGGGAGATATCTAGAAAACTGTAAAGAAAACGTACATGGTATTCGCCATGGCCATGAGCAAAGCGTACCGGTGAAGTGACACGTAGACGAGTGACTTGGGTACGGAGACTGGGTGGTGGACGCACAATCATATTGTTGTGGTGGATGGAGAGAACCGGAAGAGACGAGCTGGTCGGTTTGGGTATCCGTGGGAAACGACTTGAATCAGACAAGAACACGCCCACGCTACATTGTCAGGCAAGCTCAACCTTCTCGTCGCCGTCTCCAACTTCACTCTGACTGCCCGCCCGCTGGCTGGATGCTCCTGTTCGTTGAGTAAAACAAATTTATGGCAAAGAACCTCCGAAATAGATTGAGAACACGCTTGCCGTTTCCCCCGCTGCGGAGTTTCATGCCACAGTTCTGATAACGGATAACGGACCGTCATCTATAAACCGGCATCACATCATATTAGATCCTGTCCCCTGCTTCGTTGAACCGCATCATGTCCCTCACAGCAAAGGTCTTCATCTCTGCCACACAACGCGAGGTCGAGATCCCCACAGGTCTCTTCATTAACAACGAATTTGTTCCCTCTACAGATTCAAAGGAGGTTCTTCAGTGCGCATCCCATCGTTCGATCTTATCTATCATCCCCCTCATCAAATCGATAGTGCAATCAACCCTGTAACCGAGGATGTCATTTGCTCTGTCGTCGCGGGTAAAATTTCCATTCACTACCCAGAACATCTGAGTCTGATCGCGCTGTCTCCTGTGTGATAAAATCAAAGGGTCCGAAAAAGACATCGACATCGCTGTTGCAGCAGCCCGCAATGCTTTCAATACTACCTGGGGAAAAAATGTCACGGGCGTCGAGCGGTCTCGCTTGCTGAACAAGCTCGCAGACCTTATCGAAAGAGACCAACAGATCCTCGCTGAAGTCGAGAGCCTGAACAACGGGAAACCAGTCAAGATAGCCAGGTAATAATACAGGTCCCGCTAGAATCCAGAGACATTTGACACATTTTTTCAGGGACTTTGATATTGGTGATACCATCCAGTGCCTGCGTTACTACGCCGGATGGGCGGACAAGATTGCTGGACAGGTAACCATTGCACATTTATATGACCTTGGCTCTCTTCTCACGGCTCTCAACTAAGACTATTGAAGTCGACAACAAAAAGAAACTCGCGTTCACCAGACATGATCCAATTGGTGTTTGTGGACAAATGTAAGTGATGACCTTGTCAAAGACTAAATCAACGCCCATTGATGTTGTACAGCATCCCTTGGAATTATCCAATCAATATGTGGTAGGATCACGTCCACCTGTTGCACAGGAATGACATGATCATCCGGTCCATATTAGGGCCTGGAAAGTAGCCCCCGCGCTTGCGTGTGGATGTGTGATCGTTATGAAACCCTCCGAATTGACTCCACTCACAGCATTGATGTTGTCTCAACTCATCGTCGAGGCTGGGTGAGAACGCCCCAGCCCTTGTTGCCGTTATGTAAATCATTAATTTCCCGGACAGATTCCCACCTGGTGTAGTCAACACGGTTCCCTCCTTGGGATCTGTCGGTGGTGCAGCGCTTTCGGCACATCGGGATGTCGAAAAAGTAGCATTTACTGGATCTACCGTGACTGGCCGTAAAATCATGGAGGCTGCTGCAAAGAGCAATTTGAAAAAGGTTTGTTACACATGCTACTCCCGCGAGGCAACAGGCATCAGATTGGATAATACTTAGGTATCGCTGGAACTTGGCGGGAAGTCGCCACACCTGATCTTCGAGTCCGCGGATCTCGACCAGGCAGCCAATTGGGCGTGTCTGGGTATTCTCTATAATACCGGTCAAGATTGCACTGCGGGATCTCGCTTATATGTGCAGGATTCAATTTATGACAAATTTGTCGCCTTGCTTGTGCAGAAGGCAAAGGAACTTGTGATTGGAGACGGCTTCGACGAAAAGAGTGGAGGTGGCCCAGTTGTCAGTTCAGCGAACCTGATTTCACCATTTCAGGCTAATATTCTTTCCAGGTCTCTAAGACTCAATACGACAAGGTCTGGGGATATATCGAAAACGGCAAGGCTCAGGGTGCCAAAGTTGTCCTTGGTGGCCAGAAACGCCCAGGGAAAGGATTTTTCGTTGATCCGACCAGTAAGTGTTATTTTATCCTAGTTCTTACTTATAGGAGACGAACACTTCACTACAGTATTCACGGACATCAACCAAAACATGAACATAGTGAGACTCATCTTCGGTCCTCTGAGAGAATTTTTGCTAACAAGGCGCATAGGTCCGGGATGAGGTACTTATTCTGATCTGCAGGATGATCCAGTCTATTGAAAGTACCCTAGATTTTTGGCCCCGTGCTCTCAGTCGGCAAGTTTAAGACAGAGGAAGAGGCGATAGCTCTCGCAAACGACACTACCTACGGCCTAGGCGCCGGGCTGCACTCGAGTGAGTACCACACGAAGAGAGCACACAACACACGAACCTAAACCGAATGTCCGTAGACGATGCCGGCCAGTGTATGCGAGTTTCGTCTGCCCTGGAAGCTGGAACGGTACGCAAGGTTGTCTTCTCTAATTCTGTCGAATTTTGATTACTTGTTGCAGGTCTGGGTTAACCAGTACAATGTACTCCACAACAACGTTCCCTTTGGCGGAAAGAAGCAGAGCGGAATAGGTTCGCTTCGCTGTGTTTCGACGAATAGCCGGGTTGATCTAATGCTTTGAAGGTCGCGAACTCGGAAGTTACGCTCTCGAGGAGTATACATCTGTCAAGGCTGTGCACTGGAATTTTGGCGAGATGCTTGAGTGGCCACTGTAGGAACGCCTTTCTGAGATTGAATACTTCGTATCCTTCTTACCACGAAGCGTGTTGATCAACCGCGGTGTACTATTACTCTTTGTAAGCTTACAATGGAAGAATTGACCGTAAATGAAGCATGTTCCCACTCCTGTGCAAGCGTGGCATGCCACTGGCAACACGTTATACGTCTTTCGAGTCTGGACACAGATGCAACACAGCATATCTTCAACTTGAAGTGCGCACAGGAATGAACGTTAACCTTGAGCATTTTACTTTGCGGCGCCACGATGTCCGAAATTATGGAAATGTGGCACACACGAGCAGAGGAGTTATCATTGGACCCAGGCTGCAGCACATGTTATGACGCGGACACAAAGTATAGTAACGGTTTGCCCAGAAACGGCGGTCGGTGCAAGGTTTATGTACATAAACTTGATGAGAGCGAATATCTGCCCCACGCGGAGGTAGGCGTGTGGAGTCAAGTGCGATCATGCATGATGATCTCCCGACACGTTGTGATACAAACCTTGTTCATTCGTGAAGGGCTGTTCGTTCTCATGTTGGTCGACAGGACTAAGGAGAATGGGCGTCAAAAAGTAAATTTAGCTCGACGAAATTGTCCTCACGCGTACGGCTGAAAAACAGTGTTCGCAGGGTACGGTGCCGTTTCGGCCGTGCAGTCGGTGGGCCAGTAATATTCCGCTTGGGGCAATTGATAGGGGGGGAAATGAGAATGAGAGGAGGTGGCCGAGATATCGTGGGGAGTGTCAGCCCATGAGCCAGGTGCAGGCTCCGTGGCCGCCACTACTGAAGGAGCCGGGTAGCCGACCGCCGGCGGAGTCTCGACGGACAGGAACAAGCTGCACGGTTTGCCCCTTTCCTCGCATCGTTTGCAACTAGTGGAGTTGCCATCGTAAGTGCACTGAAATACCGTTTAGGTTACGAAAATGAACAATAGGGGAGATGGGGAACGAAACCTTTTTGTGACTTTTGCGACAAGCGTCGCAGGCTTCTCTTGCTCTCTCCGCGTTGGTGTTCATAGCTGTTGTTGGGTTTAATGTCGAAGAGAGAGGTGGGCAAGGGCTTAAATACTTGGCCAGGAGAAATAAACGAGTGGACCCACCTCATGAGCAGCCTGCAGTCGGTATGGATCGAAAAGCCATTGTACAAGGATCAGCGAACGAGAGGCATGGTCCAATAAAACCAACCGTTCAGATCTTCATCACAAGTCCAGACGACGGCCTCGACTTGGGAGAACAAGGCAAGATTCACCGCTTTTTACGCCACGAAGCATACCAATCCGCTGCGGTCGAGTTCAAGGAGATTGGCAGGTGGCGAATGAACTCGCATCAAGGTGTGCACGTTTAACCAACGCATGTTGAGAGCTGGAGCGCTGGAGAACAAGGCGATATTCCTCGTGCTCTGTGGAAAGGGCATCGGAAGCTCGGCAGCGCCGAGTTGCCAGCGTGCGGATGGAGATACGAGTACTTGGACTCCGAGAACCGCGTCTTGTTCTCGCTCCAGATCGACCGGAGGTGCAGGACGGCCGAGGATGCTGTTGGAATTCGCGTTTCTGTCAGCTAGAATGACTCTGATCGCGTCCTCGACGGAGCCTCGACGCTACGTCGACCTGTATTAGGAAGGTACAAGACATTTGTTCCATTGGCCCGTAGTATGCCTGGCCTCACCAATTAGGTGCGGCAGCAAACTTGTCGCTGATCCTTTTTCTGCTTTCCGAAGCAAAGTTTAGTTCTTTACCTCAGACCAGTGACCCCGCGTTAATAGTCACGGCACTGCAAGTTGCTGTGGCGTATGAAGCCATGCGATCACAGCATGCGTTCATGTACCTTGGCTCATACACGTGTCCTCAAGGCCCAATGAACATCACAGCATGATACCAGACAACAACAAAATAGGAATCATGTCCACGAGGCAGACAATAAGAACAGCGAAAGTGCATAGGATACTATGTAATAAGAGCAAAAGGCAACAGAAGTCATCGTGAACATACGGGTTAACTAAGATTCGTCTGGGCGGGGAAGACTGGCTTCCTGCTCGTCGACAAATGCGCCAGCGCTGTGGGGTTGGTTAACCAAGCAAGGAGTACCCTGCTCGTCGGCGAACGAGCTAGTGGGGTGGTGTTGGGGCTCTTCTATGGCATACCTACTATGTGGTATTAGACATCAAGTTAAAGCCTCGGTGAAAATGAACAACCCCAAGTTTGGTCCACCGCCGGCTTCAACCCCACTGGCATAATTGGCCATATAAACACGGGAAGATCTGGCAACATCATTTATGAGAAAAGGAACTCGGAGAGACAGGATTGACTGACGCTGTCTGTCCATAGTAGTTCTCAGGATAGTAATCCGGATCGGTGCTGACTTCAGCAGTGTTCGAGCTGGATTTTTCATTGAAAGGAAGAAGAGTCAAAAAAGTGTGTGTCTTACAAGCTTTGCTGGTATCCTTGCATGCTTGATGTGCGAGGTAAATAGCTCGGCATCTGTAACCTGAGAAATTTTCTAGACCCAAAGCAACAAACTTTGTGAGTGGACACACATACGTAGCCTGTCTGGACCCAAGGTTGGCGGTACCGGGGCCTTGTTCCCCTTCGGAAAATACCACCGGGGAAGACCAGCCTCCCATCATTGGAACTCCAACCGATTCGGGTTGCGGTAACAGATACTGAAGGGTAGTCTCAGAACCTGGCGTTAATTCTTCGGCGGCGCCACCGGCGGAGTGCGGTGTGATGTGGTGTTGAATCGGCGCAGGGCCCTGAGCACCGAACGTAGAGCTCGGACTCTGGGAGCGAGCTGTTCGTGATAAATTACAATCCAGTCCCTGCGAAACACAACGCCGACATGGCCGATCATTTATGCCATACTCAGTAGGCTCACACTATTGACCTTTGAGCACGGCTGAAAGCTACAAGGGAAGAAAAGGGCTCACACGCTGCCTCGCAACCCTGCAAAAGTTGCATGCCCTCTCGGTACGTGGCCTCCTTTGCGCTGGTTGTTGAGTGCGATTAGAAGAGCGTCTAGAAGACATGGTGAAGAAAGGATGATGGGGAGCATGGCATGAATGTGCTCTCTTAAATCTCGGACACAAACCAGCAGCCACTTTACTTGCCCTGCGCATCTGCGTTTGAAAGGTGGCATACAACGAGTAATCCTTTCACGCCCCGTCACGGAGGATAAAAAAAAATACAGTCGGATCCAGCACGAGAAATTCGCCGATTAATCCAATTCAGTCCGTTGGAACAGCTTGAATGAGGATGAAGACCTGGTTCAAACCCGTCCTGTGCGGCTCTACTGAATGCACTGAGGGAGAATTAATTAAAAGGCGCGAAGAAACCTCACGATAACGAGAAGGCGTGAATGATGGCTGGCGAATGGTGGCTGGCGGATCAGGGGAGGGTGACAACGTAGGAAATTTTGAGGATTTCCTTTTTCATGATCAGCGTTACCAGGTTAATGCGAGGCTCCGGGGGACATTCTCTCTACTCTTGTTAACCTAGATTAGTGCAAGTCAAATTTAGACGCAATGCATCAAACTGCTGAGAAATGAGCAGACATCTTGTCGCAAGCGATCCACGTGAAAGACAAACGTGCTCAGCAAAGAATGCAACGGAACAAAGCGGTTCAGAGTGAAACGCACGTAAGATTACAATACATGTCACAGAGCCAAATAATCTTTCACTTCTTCTTCGGTCAGTTTACGGAAGGTAGGTCGGGGACGCCCGGTTTCCCCCCCTTCTTTCCCTGCGTCGAGTTCTTCCACCGACGGTACAGTAACGACACCAATCTCGATGGTCTTCTCTGTCATCTGCCCCTCAAACCCTTCCTTAAGGGTTAAGAGGGCTGTGTGAATCGCGTCTTCCAGGCTGATATCATCGTTGTATCTTTTTTTACGTTAAAGGAGCGTGATGAGTTGCATGTGCATCCCTGTGACAATCAACATGCGCGAGACTTACCGTTTCTCCAAGAAAGTCTTTGCGTTTACCATATTTTTACCTATTGCGCTGGCCTTCCAAGCCCAGAATGATCCCGATGGGTCAACTTGGTAGAGGCAAGGTCCGCGATGAATATCGTATCCTGCGACCAACAACGACACGCCGAAGGGACGCACACCTCTATGAAAAAAATGTGGATGGTGAACAAGCGAGTCACGTGTGGTGATCCAAACTTACCCAGACTGTGTGGCTTCCTGCATGACGGTTGCAATCTCCTGAGTCAAAACTTTCGTGGGTGGGTACTCTCCATAAATCTTCCAGTATGCCTGAGCGCTTTTGCGTGCACGCGTGATGAGAACGCGAAAATCGGGGCCCATGCCGGAATACACAATGCCAATGTTTGGACAGACCACTGCCACCTTCTCGATCATTGAATCGTCTATCAGTATGGACGAGGACTTCTTCTCCGTAGCAATGACGATGCCATTTGACGCTGCGGAGAATGAACAACGGATAGGCGGATATTACTACGATGATACCTTTAATCCCAAGACTTGTGGTGCCCTGTGATACGGCGGCCAAAGCGTGTTCAATCTGCACAAGCTTTCCGCTCGGTGAGAAGACGGTCAGGGAGTAGCTGGCGGGCGAGGTCAGATCTGAAGATAGGTTTACGCGAGGGGACCACACCTGTAAGCGCCGCCGTCTGCACTGGCCATTTGTAGTAGAACGGGAGGATCGATGAAGAGTAATGAAAAGCGACAGTCTGAGGACCGATCAGCTCCCAATCGAGTCCCGTTGTCGACTGTATGCGCGTCGGGTACACGCGTCCTTGTTTGTGCACTGTTTGTGCAAGATCAGACAGATGCAGTGAGAAAAACCTGTGCTCCTTCATTTATTCCACTTTACAGGTGCTATGTACATATTACTACAAGGATAGACAGGCCTTGACTATATTTTCCACCTCACTCAATACGCAGAGGCGTCGTCCTCAGGTAGGACTGCAAAACAACCGATCAGTGAGTTGTCCAAACCGGGGAGGCCATCAGTCTACCTTGTGGAAAGTCACATCCGGGAACAACTGTTTGGCTTCTTCGTCCTTGACGCCCGGGTGTACGATCACATCGTCACCCTTCTTCCAGTTGACAGGCGTGGTCACCCTATACTTGTCGCCGAGCTGGAGAGCTAGAGGGATGGCTTAGATTCGGGCTAGCTAGGGAACTCGACATCCTCACAGTCAATCACACTGTATATGGAGTTAGCGTGCAGCTGCGATAAAGAAAGGGGAAGGCCGACCGGACAATCTCGTCAAAGTTCCTGCCTGTGGAAGCGGGGTACGAAACGGTCAGGCGGATGACCTTCTTCGGGTCGATGACGAAAACGGTTCGGATCTTTTATCGCGAGATAAGCCATGCTTCTTTCCAAGAACGCCATCACACCCACGGTAAAAGGCAATCCCTTGTTGTCACGGTTTGTAGCGTCCTGCTCGTCAAGCATGTCATAAAGCGTAGAGATCTTTCTGTCCGCGTCCGCTATCTGCGTGTGATCATGAGCGTACAAAAGTGGCGCGCAATAGGCTCGCATTACAATGGGGAACTGCACGTTGGTAGGGCCAAACTTGGATCCATAGTCGTTGATATCCTTCACCCACTCGTGGTGTTCCTCAAGGCCATTGGCGGAAATGCCAATGACCTTGACGTTACGCTTCGCAAAGTCATCTTGACGACGTGCGACCTCGCCAAGCTCAGTGGTGCAGACAGGGGTAAAGTCACCTGGATGGGAGAATAGGATGGCCTGCGCTACCGTTCAAACGATGTCAGGTCAAGTGAACGAAGGCATACCCAAGAGTCACCGATCCATTCGTGGAACTTGATCGGGCCGACCGTAGTCTCAGCTTGAAAGTCGGGGGCGATGTTACCGAGACGGAGGGAGGGCATGGTGCGCTGTGTACGATCCAGATATCTGCTATGATAATCACATCACGTCCCGCTCCTTTTATATGTGCCTGCTGTATGCTTCTGCTCATGATAAATTATGGCGTCTTCTCTTCTCACGGCATATCAACCACTGAACTCATTCAAATTCCTCTTCTTTTGCAATTCTCGCGCGATCTAGTAATACGCAATCGCGTGCAAAATACTATGTGGATGTCGCTCTTGCTGTACCTGAAGGATCCGGTCGATATCCTCATCGATATCCTGCGACGCTTCGATCTAAACCCGATCAGCCGACGATCCATATCGATTGGTCTACCTTACCGCCGCAGCTAGGTCCAGCATCGCCTTCCCAGCAATAAGCGCTTCCTCATGGTTGTCCTTGATTTCAATATTAATAATATGTACGGGCTTGTTGAATTCGCCGCCCCGACCGAGTAGATCTGCGTTGTCTATCACTTTAATGAATCTACCTCATGCACCGCATGGACCCACCATCGCATACTGCGTCAAAACAACGCTCCTCGCATGTGATTACCACATCAGCGATTGTTCTGCTCTCTTGCCACCGTTCCGGGGCCAGCTTGATCCTACGATTACGGTCAAGCATCTGCAACAGCCCATTTGCAGTATACCTTTGCGCCAATAAGTCAACATGCGAAAACGCACGGCTAGCTCCACTTACAAGCGAGGGTCTTTCGACTGGAGTTCCTCGTATATCGTATTGTAGGGCGTCCCAAACGAGTAAATATTTGGTTTGTCTATCGAGGGACCAGGAAGGCGAACAGCAGAACCTGTTCCGTACGAAACAACTCTATAACCAGCTTTTCTGGTACTTGGTTAATAGGCTACCCACTTTTCGTGTGTAGCGACGATTACTTACTGCAGAACGTGATGCCCCTCCATGGAGCGATTCTAGATAGCGTTAGACTACGCTCATGGTTTTTTATCACCCATCAATACCTGGTTACTAGCACAAACTACGCAGAAAAGAGGCCGCGGTTTGTATATAGAGGAAACTGGAGGTGCTTCCGAGTCCGATGGCACTGGTGCATTGGAACTGGCATTTGGTGATGTTTGGTATTGTAATTGCTGAGAGGTTGCATGGGAATCACTTGAGGGCCAAGGTTGCTGTGGTGGCAATGACGGGGTAGGTGATCCCGACGGAACTCTTTGTAGACGTGGATCAGCGCGCGCCAGGCGGGGGTCACGCGCTCGGCGAGGGTCCATGAAACTCTCTGTTGAAAGACAGTTAAGTTTGAGTCAAAAGCATGATGCAAAAGGACTAATGTCAGCAGTATCTAGAACATTTGTAGTCTCCAGATTAACCCAGCGAACGAAGAACGCGGGTCAATGAAGCATCCACTCTGAATCATCAGGTAACACGGGCGGGGAAATAGTACTTACATGCGGGTGGGAGCGAAAAAGGCACAAGTGTGACATTGTAGTCACATAGCACTTTGATCTCGTTCGAAGCCTATGCACACTTGACCACCAAGCATGTTGTATGTTTTAATTGAAGAATTCTCCCTGGAGTACTGAAAGGTTCGACAGGCTACCAGCGATCGCGCAAGAGATGTCTTCTCACCGCTGCCCTTCAGAGGGTGACATCGACATGATCGAGTGTGCGATAGCCCAGGACGAACAAGTTATTGTGGCCCTGAACTCTGAAATGAGAAAAATCATGGCCCAACTGGAACAGGTCCGTCTTCGCAAGATGAAGCACCAGGAAAATATTCGACAATATCGGTCGTTGGTCACACTTGCGCGGCGAATCCCACCCGAGGTCCTCGCTCATATTATTGAACTATGCGCCGAAAGCGGCTGGACCCGCGCCCCCATAATTGCATCCCATGTATGCTCTGCTTGGAGGAAGGCAGCGGCAGAATACCCTCGTGTTTGGTCGCGCATCTATATCGACTGCGGTCTCGACAACCAACTGACTAAGACGAAATTGTGGCTTTCGAGGGCGCAGCAATCACCACTCCACATTACCCTCGACGTCCACGCCAGTGCATTGTCCGTGGAAGAAGTCCTCTCTGTTCTTTTCGAGCGTTCTACTCAATGGAGGAGTGTCATCATCAGGACTCATGACTCCGTACAGCTGAACCGGATACTGTCATTAATGCATCACCCATTCCAAGAGTTGCGCAGGTTGGATTGCACAACTCACAGGGACACTCCTGCAGTGGACCTTGTTGATTTTTCTGCTATTCATAATGCTCCCTCGCTGCATCAGCTTAGCATCCAGCAACCTAATTTACCCCGCTGGAGCATCCCGTTCAAATTGACGAATCTACACATGGTTCTTACAACCCCAACAATTCTTTCGAGCTCAGTTCCTGCTTCAAGATGGACAGGCATGCTCGCCAACTTGCTCCACTTGAAGCATCTGATCCTGGAGCTCTCTGTCGACTCGAGATACCATTACGAGCTTGACACGGCGCAAGTGGTGGAGCTTCCTCAGCTCGAATCTCTGGCATTCATGGCTCCTCCTGAACTCCTCGGAGTATTTGACAACGTTCGTGCTCCAACACTCCGAAAGCTCCTCCTTCGCTGTTTTCCGGGGGACGAGCACGTCTCTTCCGGCCCACTCGTTCGTCGTTTTCTCGAGTCGTCGACCCGCATAGAATTATTAGAATTACACGATGTAGACTTACCTCGGGAGGAACTGGTGCCGTGTTTCGCTTTATTACCTCATCTGGAAGAACTCCGTTTGCATGACTGCGACATATCGGACGATGAACTGCGGGTTTTGTATGGTCCAACGGGTCTATGTCCAAATCTCGCACGGCTGGATGTACGCTGGTGTGTGCATCTTACTGGCACAGCGTTGGTCCAGCTCGCCAGGAGCCGCACTTGGATCGACGCAGAAGTGAGCCAAGCGGGGCCCATAGCTTTCCAGACAGCCAAGGCGTTGGACGAAGTGGCCGCAATAAATTGTCTACACGTGAAGGAGCAGGATGTTCTCGATCTCGCGGGGCTCACAACCTGTAGGCTGATGCTGAGGGCAGGGGATGACTTTTGTCGTAGGTCATCTAATTCAGTCATAGTCTTAACATCTGAATGATCGCTTCGTTGATTCAGGGAACAGAGGCTGCTGTGCAAACGAGCGATACAGACAACGAATGCGCCTTCGTCATAATATCACTTTCCATAAGAGAGACCCAGCGCTTGCTAGGATCATTCTTTGAATCACTAGTAGATTTTGGACATATCACAGAGGGATACCCCAGGTACCAATACATATATCATACTTGGCCATGTTAGTCGCAAACTATGGCAGACGGTGGTGAAAAGGTCACCGCATACCTCAAACAAGGACTGCAATCCATCTTCCGCCATGAGACATTCATTGTCATACATATCTGTATGGACAATATCCTCAGCTCTCGACGGTATGGTACGAACAAATTCTTGAAATTTCAGCCCCATGGTCCATGGAATCATTTTTTTCGGATATTGGCTTGGTGGTTCGACACAAGGGATGTTGAGTGTGGCTGTGCAGTTCGTCCTCCATCACGTGTCTTGACTTAATGGGCCTTACCACATTCAATTGAGCCTTCTCTTGCTGTTCACTGACGGTATGGGATACACAGACCGTACTGCAGACTTCCGGGAAGTCGTAAAGTCAAAGCAAGGCTCATTTCCTCCGGCAAAGCGACGAAAACTAGCGACCGAGGCTGAGCCTCGTGACACCTTCGCGAAACGATATGTGCAGGAGGCACAAATCATCGTGCGCTACTACCCCATGTACCAATGCCCACTATTGACATATTCTTCCTAGTTAGATCACGTAAACGCTCTAACGCGGGTGTTGAGCCATATTCGACGGCCTTACCTCAACGTCGATTCTAATTCCACTCTGCTACTGCGGCAAGGTTCTCGGAACGTTGACCTAAACGACTCGCAGCGGTCGTGGTCAGAAATTAAATATCTCTCGAACGAGGAGAGAGACCAGATCGACCTTCAAGCTCGCCTAATACTCACCCGTTGTGCGGATCGAGTAAGGGAGATGGAAGCACTCGAAAAGCGTGCGTTTCTATTTTATTTAACGGCTAAAGCGACCGTTCGAATTTCAACCTGAATAGGGCGTGTGGAGCTGGCGGCACATAACATGAATCCACTGGCACGATTTCTCCCAGCGAGATTGGTGCGAGGTGATTCAGCTACGCTCCCAGAGTACCTGGCCGCCCACCATGCAAGCATAACGTGGTATCTCAGCCGGCGGTTGACCGAGGCAAGCCAACACCAGAAGGAATTGCAGGAGGAGCGCGTAAAGCGACAGTTGGAGCGAACTCGTACCTTGGGTTCAAGCGCCGCCCGCGAGGCTATGTCACTACCCTCCCGGGATGTCGTACGAGGAAGGCAACAGCCGACAGGTGACAGCTGGGTGGGTGGTGCTTCTTCTGCGCTTGTTTCCGGCATTGCGGCCACCATTGGTTCTGTTTCTGGTCGACCTTCTACCGTCAAGCCGCTCTCATCCACTCCTACCGCGGAAAATTCAGATGATGACGAAGAAGAGTTGGAATTAACCGAATCTCAAATTCTCCAGTTCGAGGTTGAGAACGCGAACATTCTGCGGTCGGTCCAGGATACACTCGAGTCAGTGCAACAAGCAGAGGCGCGGCTGATGGACATAAGTAATCTACAAATGGAACTCATCACGCATCTAACACGTCAGACCGAGCTTACCGAACAGCTCTATGAGGATGCGATAGCGACTACTTCTACTGTTGAGAAGGGAAATGTGCAACTCAGAGAGGCAAAACGAAGGGCAAAAGACAGTAGAATTTTCATCCTCGTGTTCCTTATCGGAGCTAGCTTATCTTTACTATTCTTACACTTTTACTAGACCTCTTCCAGCATGGTATACAATGTTCTATCATCCGAACAGACGAGTTGATATACCGTAGGTATGTGATATAGCTCGAATTCGGGACATGCAGAAATCGTACAAGTCCCAATATATCCAGACTCGTGTTCGGCACAGTTACCGTAGTCAAGGGAGGGTAAGGAGAGGTTCTCCTTCCTCGCCTTCTGTTGTTCCAGCGACTAGTCTGTCGGCGGTCGGACGACTGCCATGCAATATTTGTATTTCCTTCTGCACGAAATAATAGACTACACTGTTCGAATTCAGATAATGCGAAATCAAACAAAGGAAGGTCATACGAGCTTGCGATAACTGAGACCACAACGCCTCCGATGATCAAGCAGCCATTGACGAACTTCGAAGCTGATTGGATGGTCATGGAATTAGCGATGGCCAAGGGAAGGAGGCATGCTTACTAGCATCCATATGGCTTCTCTGTTCACCGTCAGAAAGGCTTGCAATGCGCGACCCTACAAACACGTAGACCATAGCACGAGGCAGCACGAAGAGGGTGGCAAGGGTAAATTGCGTCAGCGAGACAGACTCAATACTCTGAGCATATGGTATGTTAAGATTTGGCTTCGCCGAGGTGAATTTCTTACAGCAAAGAGAGAATTTGAGTATACCCATGGCGGAAAGGACGAGATGCGGATGAGAATAATGAGAGGCAAGCCCTTCGCACGCTATTCAGCACAATGAGCACAGAATCCTATAGGGTGTGATAAATTAGAATACCAACAATGACAGCTTCGAGGGCTCCCCATTTCTCGTTGGTAGCAGTCCATCTGCGCAGTCGATTACTGAAGAGGGAGCGCAAGACAATGAAGGCAAGAACCGAGCCACAAACAGTGGAAATTGCCGCTGGAATGAATCCTCGCATGCCATAGGTGAAGCCGCAGAGATTTATGAACATCGTGTAGCCAATGAAAGGAGGAAATGATATCAAGACTAGAAAAATTATGAGGAGACGAAGAACGGGTGGGTGGGTGTACATACCAATCACGGCGATGAGAATGAAAGAGCCGTAAGGAAGACGGCGAATTACGGCGGCGAGATCATACATGAATTGGGCAATGCGACCCGGTGTGACCAAAGCAATGAAAGTGATCAGGCATGTATAGAAGAGAAGAAGGAAATATATAGCGGCCTAATTGTCATGACTTCAAGGTGATATGGGTGAACCACTGCATCTCACCTTTTGATGGAAACTCAACCTACGGTACTGTATGGAAGCCGAGGTTAGAAGCGAATGCAAATGGACATTGGCGCTTGGAACCGTCATGACTTGAAACCATCGACAACCTGGTATTACGTAAGGACGATCGCTGAATCTTGTATTATTTATTATTTTTATTGTTGTTGAATTAGCCTGAATCTCCCTACTAAGTGCCAGATCCGAACTCGCCGCTCGATTCCTAATAGGCAACGTCGTCGGGTCTAGTGGATACCATCTCTTGCGCCTCATGGAAAAGTTCTCTGCGTTCAGAGTGAGTCTTTAATATACTTGATACTCACAATTTCACTCACTTCGAATAGGACCCTGGAACGGGAATACAGGTTGGTTTGTCTCTCTATTTCACGAACGGAGTCTTGAACACGAGTCAATCGGTCAGCCTTTTCTTCCACCGGTTCCACCGTCGGAACACGACCTTTTTCTCTTGCTCTTGGCGCCGGTTCGCATCACATTTGCCATTTCGAGATGCTTGCTGGTCGTCGCGATTGCCGTCCTGCATTTCATCCTTGTAAACGCGTTATACACGCTCTTGGTGAGTCTATGATCCCCCTCTCTTGATCCCCCTCTTATCAAAAATCAGACCCCCGTCCCCCCGATTCGTCGCCTCATCGAGGGGGGGACTACAATGACGCTGAGCCGGCTTGTCCTTTATGTGCTTGGTTTTCTACGGATTCAAGAAGAGCAGGTAACTCGCAAGCGAGGGTTTGTCTCTTTTCTTATTCATCGGGCGCCTGCCGTTCGTTGATGTTCTTCCCAGGAAATTTTCCGAGGCTAATTGGGCCCCAAAGGCCGGAGACATCATTGTGTCTAGCTGGTGCTCTTGGATCGATGTCCTGTGGCTCTCGTATCGGTAAGTGAGCAGCCGGGTTGCGAACGTTGGACCTGAACATCGTCTCAGTTTCAACCCCATTTTTCTCTTGCCCGTCGCCGATGAGACGAAGCCATCACTACCGCCCGCTACTGCAGGGGAAACCATATCATATAAGCCTGGCCGCAAGACAGGTACTGGTTCCGCCGCGATATCTACTCCAACTCGAACCGTCAGCCCTCGTCTACCCATCCTCGGTTTCCGCCAAGCGTCATTGTTATCGATGATTCGAGCCACCGGCAGAACTCCTCAGTCGCCTTCTTCGGGCTCCTTTAAAACTCTTGAAGACATTCGAAAATTTGCAGACAGACCAGTCGTAGTTTTCCCCGAGTGCACAACGAGCAATGGGCGTGGTCTTCTTCGATTTGCTCGTGTTTTTGAAGGCTACAACGTTCCGGTGAAGGGGTTTAATGTGTTTGTAATGTGCACCAGGTAGAGTGGTTCCTGACGCGCTTCGAGTATACCGCGTGACGATGTTCTCAGATACAATCCTCCGACGATCTCTCAGCCGTCCCTTACGCATCCTATTCCGTCATCTGCATTCAATCCTCTTTATCATCTATTCGCCATCGCGAGCGCACTGTCTCCTCACACTATGTCGGTTCGCATGCTTCCACTTTCTGAGTCCCCCTCTTCTCAGATTTTTGTGGTGAGCGAGATAGTCCCCGACCTGGTTGTCGATACGCTTTCCGAAGTATGCGCTGTATTGATCGCGAGAATTGGTAAAATGAAACGCGTAGGATTCGGTTGGGAAGACAAGATCTCTTTTCTTGATGTTTACTCGGGTCGGCGGGGGCGATGACCCTGCTTATTTTCTCATCTACTTTGCCGCAATAGGCGCAAATTATATTCGACTCATGGGTTGCATCTGTAGATCGCTCTCGCGAAGTCACCCTCAAAGGCTAATCCGTTTTCATCATTCATCAATGATCGGTGGTTGCGATAGCATTACACAAGATATAATCTAAGCAGAGTAACTCAATAAATTATACGGAAACTCGCGTAACGAAACAACTAGAGATACAATTCCGTGTATGCTGTGTCGTATATTTCATTGACCAGATGGATTCAGCACGTCCTGCATCAGTGTCGTCCATCTCTCATCCATGCCTGACTCCCCGGAGATGAAAAATCCGAAGTTATCAAAGCTGCTGGCCGACGCCTCAGCGGTTGAATGTGACCCAAAGAAGGATGTGTCGGCGAAGTTTTTCATAAATTGGTCATCGAAAGGTAATGGCACGAACGTCTGTTGAGACGACGGACCAGAAGTCATGGCAGGCATGGCATCAGTGAGCATATCGAACTGGAAGGTAGGTTCCTGGTTGAAAAGAGACTGGTTGGATACACGGTGGTCAACTGCGACTGTCTCTGGGCTCTGGGCGGTGGGGGGTAGCATCGACAAGTACTCCACAAGTGATGGGTGGACCTCGGGTAAGACATCCGAAAGGGTATGACTCTCATCCGAAGCAGCAGGAGAACTCGCTGGGCTTGCTGACACCGAGGGAGACGCACTCCGAACGTTGTTTCTACGACGTTGTTGTGAAAGAATTTTGCTGACTAGAATCTGCGTCTGACCCCCAAATACCGCGAGCTCATCGACCCCACTCTCTGGTAGTAATGTAGCAGTCTTGTCGGTGGATGACGGCCTTTGTGCTTGTTGAGCCTTTGTTTTCAACTGCATCAAAACGGCCTATATTACAACTGCTGAGTAGCACACGCATGGAGATAGACCCATAACTAACCAATCCGTATCTGGCGCGAGGAGATGTGGTCGCACAGTTCCTAAATATGTTTAATGCTAGGTCGACTTCAAGCTGTGCAGCGGGTGCCATTGTGGAAGATGGTGCCCTTGTAACGATTGTGCCAACAATGATCTGGAGACATAACATGAGCTTATGCATGGCCACAAGTAGTTCAAACTAACTGCAGCGGTCAACAGATGGCTCCACATGTTCCAGAAGCGAGTAAACAAATCCGGATATTTCTGTAGATTCATTGCAGTTGTCTTTATAATTGCCGAAGCACATCGGTAGGCAGCAAGAAAAGAGGGTGCGAAGGGACTACGGAGTGGATTGGAAGGAAATTCAAGCATAGCCTGGGCGAAGAAGCTGCGGTGTAAGTTCAACATCGCTAGGAACTCGGGGTGAGTGGAAGCAGGTAACGTCAAGCATGAAAACCATACTGGCAGTCCTAATCTGGAATAGCACCCGACCCCGGGCATATGCAGTGGGTGTTGTATATTCATCGACTGAGCTGGAACGGTATAGATTTAACGAAGGAGGGAGGATCTTTTCCCGAACTTTGCGATCCAATTCTAGAATAGTTTCGTAGCGCGGGGGCGTCACGCCAAGTGTAAGTTCAAGTACCGGAATGAATACTTCCTTCAGGAAAGAGTATTTCCAATGAAAAACTATTAAAATTATTCAGTGGAGACTGCAGATATAATGTGAAGGAAAACTTACAGCCTATCTCGACTTCTCCTTTGCTGTTCACCTTTTCCGTATCGTCTTCCGGAAATTCGCAGTCAACGTACGATAAGTTGTTCGACGGTGGACGCCCAAGAGCCATACTCTGTTCGAGTGAGTATTCATCGGCAAATTGAATGCTACAACACCTACGATATGCATGTCGGCTGTCACAAGTTCCCAGAAGAGGGACCGGCGGCGTTGAATCGCCTTCGGAGACATGTTAAACCGCGCAGGATCGCGATCTAGGCACCGATGAGAGATATTTCAATTTTACCGAGTACACGGACATACGTAGACCCATCTGCCAAAAAAATTCAGTGTAACTCCAGTACTAGCGCTTAGCATAAGACTTACGCTCTGTGCAAGCTTGTTCGTGAACGCCAAAACTGACCATGCACTATCGAGTGTAGTATGCCTTCCGTGGTTCGCATGGTACATTGCAAATAAACACAAAGCTTGCAACGTTTGGGTATTGGGTAAATCATAGATGGGGTGCAACGACAGTGCCAAGTGAGCCAAATGGAAATAATTTTCAGCTTCAGAATTGAAAGGAGGAAGTGTGAGATCAGTAAGCGCTCCGTGAGCGAAGACCATGAACAGCAAGGAGAGTGTGTGCGGAGAGAGGTCATTCTTGACCTCCGAAATCCCTGTCTTTCGATCCTGATCAAACGCATAAACTGGGGCCAGAACCTCATCAATGAGCTCTTCGCGGCTAATTGGTCGAAAGATAAATGCTGAGTTCTCTAGATATGTCTCGCAGAGGGTGGTGGCCCGGGGATAATCAGGAAGATAGTTGAGCAGGGTATCCAAGATTTCGGATCGTTTGTCTTCATCAGTCACACCCGCGAGATTGAAAGGGATAAAAGATGCCAATTGACTAATCTCAGACGAAATCTGAGGAAGGTTGTCGATTGGAGCAGAGGAAGGTCCTGTATTTGTGCCACTTAGTTCTGCGCCAGCCTGTTGATGCAACACGTCAACGTATGGTGAACGGAGGTGAAATATCACCAACCAAAAAGAGGGCCTGTAATAATACCATCAGTACAGTTGACATCATGAGGTCACCATAAGAAGTTTACCTCGGAGCCCGCTGAACGACCAAAGTAATGAGAATCTCCACGTTCCGTAATGGTGAGTGTCCCCAAGCCATTTACCGGAACGCCTTGCTGATCCTCTGGGACTTCGTGAGGGGTTGCCTCGAGCCCATGTTTGATTGCCAACAATTCGTCAATCAATAAGGGGTGGATATCATTCGAAGCCCCTGCTTGAAATATAGCCAAGGCATCTTCGAGAGAACGTATTCGGTTGCCCATTTCCACGATCTTGCGATGTAATTGTTCCGTGTCAGCAAGGACAAATCTAAAATCGGCGATGGGTGAACTTGATGTGCGTCAGCACGTTCGTAGAGACACACCGAGTTCCCTGTCCGGTTGACAAGCTTCCTGGAAAGATCGGTGTGCTAAGTAGCCAAGCCACTAGCGGTGACAGAGAGACCAAACCATTAGGACATATTGTAGGACAACCCCTGCGTACACAAGAGCCGCAGGGCAACTTCTTATCGCATTTGAGCTTCAATCTGCAGTGGGGCGGTAAGGGCCGAGGGTAAGCGACGCAAGATGGAGCACCTTCTACACTCTGCACAAGATATTTCGCCACGAGCACGCTTAAGCTCTATCTCTTCTTCAGTCGATACCTTGCGAAACTGTCGGCGTGAGACATGTACATGCGATGCTACACTCTTCGAGGAGTCAACTGGCATGGTGGAATTTGCGGACTTTGCCTGAGTTGACAGCAATAACTTTCAAGCAGCACAGCTCTTCCCCGTATGTACCCTTGTTAAGCATTGCTTGGTCAGAAAGTAAATACACGTGACCAGAACGCGACGCGTCAACTGAACTGCAAGTTGTGTTCATCTTGAACATCATCACGCGCAATCTGTCACTACACTGTAGCCTTTCCTTGTCACACAAACCTCACTATGCACTTCTCTTTGGGTACTCTTGTCGTTGGGATTGCCCTTCTTAGACTACCACCGCTGGCCGGTGGAGCGGCAACAAATACCACTCGAACACTAGTCACGCAGGGAAAACCACACACCTTTCCAAAATCTTACCAATTCGATCCTAGAGATGGATGGGAACCCGTGATGGTTACGAACCTGCGATACAAGTACCGCCGCTCGCTTACTCCCTTTCCTGAGGTGTCTTCGGTAACCACACCTGGTAAAAACTCCAGCAGCGCCCTCAAGCGTCCATCGAAAGGAAGCACCGGCGAGCATTCTTCAAGAAAGAGCGTCTTCAGATCTCTCGGTAAATCTATAACCGAGTCCATGAAGGGCATCATCGGCATCGGTAAAGCTGAGCGTGTAATGATTACTTGGTCCGGTATGATTTGCTCGCCGACGATATGTACCTGATAACTGGGTCATCCAGGTATACTGGACACGACCTTCTCAACCCCAGCTGCTGGAGCGAGCCAAGATGGGCACCCACGGTACCGTTATAGACCAGCATCATTTGACCCTGCCGCTCACTTCTATCCATTCAAGGACCAATCCTTCGTTGCAGCTCTCACTCTAGACGGGTGGACCGGAAAGCCGCAATGCTTTGATTTTCTTGAACGTACGTGGTGTTCCCCTTCTCCCAGCAATTGATTCGGCCAACCAAATTTCAAAGTCTGTAGCACTTCCAGCCAATGTACATTTGCAAGGGTGGTCGATAGTTGTGCCGGATGCGAGGAGGGGTCCAAACACGTTGACCTTACTCGGGCAGCTTTCCAGCAATTAGGATCGCTGGAAGAGGGCGTATTGACAGTATGGATGCGTCGGGCATCTGAACCTGTAGAGTGGTGGGTGTTCGTATCCCTGCAATCAGAATCAATGTTGAAACTACAAACTTGCCAGGGATGAGGCGCTTTGGGGCCCCAGAGGCGATTGATAAATCGATGACAACGCAACTCTAGATTTGTAATTTACACATAGGACAGTATCACGGATCTCGTACCAAGAACATCACGCCTTGATATTCACTCTCTTTCTCTTTTTACTCTCGGCAATCACTTCGCGCACTTTTCTTTCGTCGAAATCCTCTTTCTCGAAAAAAAGTGCTGTTCTTTCTGTTCCACTTTTTCGGCGTATGTATTGCAAGGCGGCCAAGTTGTACCCAACTATGTCTTTCTCGTGCCTAAGAGCATTTCTCAAGTCAATTCTCATCGGAATTAACGTTGTTCGCATGATACGATTGGCCACAATCTGGTGATGATGAGTCTTGAGGAGGAAGAACGTGATATATGAGACGAGTGCAATGTTCCTGCCCTGTTATTGTTAATGTGGGCAATCCTGAGCACAGCAAAGCATTTTAGGCATCTAAAAACATACCTTTTTTGCCCATATATCAAGGTATTGCATCAATGATAACACCTTCCCAAATGGCAGCACCAGCAAAGCGTCGTATAACGCAGTGCGGGGGATTTTCTCCACAATCCTCAAGACATAGCCCTCTGGGTCTAGATCCAGTGCGGCAAGAAGGGGATTGCGGGGTGGCGGCTGCAGACCGGCTGCTTCTAGAGTGCCTGCTCGCGCCTTCTGATCCTCAAAAGCTTGGAGAGTAGCCCGTTCGTTGTCCGCGAGATCGAGGGCTTCCATTATACGCTCCCCAGCCATTAGGGTTTCCATAGTCTGCTTGGTCACTGCAGCCACTTCGGCAGAAAGCTTACCGTCCGGTTTGTCCCCACCGTCAGGTTGGTTCAATGTTTCTGCCAAGTCATTCTCGTAGAGGTGCTCTAGTTCCCGCTCACGCTCTTCTTCAATAAAGAGCTACAGGGTCGTCAGTAGGACCCAACCGACGAGGGCGTCAATCATCCTACCGGTTCGTCCAGCTTCTCCCAGATACGAATGGACTTGTCATGCGACCCAGTTACCACGAAATTACCATGGTGGCTGACTGCGAGCGCCCATATCTCGTTATGGTGTCCTTCAAGTTTCTGAATGTTCTCGAACTTCACCGTGCTTCAGTAGCCGGGGGCGAGACATGCAGAGAGACCTGCCCACCTTATCCCCATCCCAGTATTTCAACATTCCATCTTTGCCTACCGTCCAGAAGTAGTGGGATGTTTTCTCAAATAGAACCTGTGTGACGCTTTCCTCGTGGGCAAAAATCGACTTATGACAGTCACCAAAATCAAGACCCCAGATTTTGACATTTTTATCGGCAGAGCACGTCACAATCAATTTCGAGTCATCTGAGATGTCCATCGCAAGGACTGGTAACTGAGCAAGGACGTATGTCATGGTTGTACGAGTTGGAATATCACCCAAAGCCGACCTTGTGTCCATATAACGAGAGGAAGAACTTGAGGGTATCTTGGTAGAAGATTTTGACGGTAGAGTCCAGCAGTGATACAGCAAGTAATTTGCCATTGGGACTATATCTCACCGACAACACATCATCTGACATCTTTAGGGTACGCGAATGCGCTAGCGCTAGCGATTTCTTGGGATGACTCTACAAGTACAGCGACTTTAGCATAGCAGCCGGCGAGAAAAAGATGTAATACCTCATCCTCAGGTGGTACATCGTGCTCAAACTCCCAAAATTTAACTTCTTTGTCGGCACCGCCACTAACAAGCACTTTTCCATCGGGTCTGAGATGTAAAGACGACACAGTCGAGGAATGGGCTTTGACTGTATCAATGAGAGCAGAAGAGGCAAGGTCGTAGATCAAGATATCGCCTGATTTTGTGCCGACAGCAAGCTATGCGGAGCATGAGACAGATAACAGGCTGCATTCGAGCAAACTGTACAAACGTGTCTATCACCTGGCAAGAATGTGCTACAAATCGCGTAGCCACAATCCATGGTCCGTATGCATGCGGTAGTTTTCACATTCCATAATTTAAGTGATCCTGCGATTAGCGTGAGAGGTAAGATCGCTGGTCTACAGACGTGCTTACCATTGGACGCAGAGGCTAAAAGCTGATCATCAGAACTCAGACAAAGTGTCCGTACGTCCGTTCGATGCCCCGGTATATCAAGGGAATATGCTCGGGTAGCCTCAGGAACTTGATCCTTTGATTTGGAGGGTGCGGGAATATCGTAAACCTCCAATGCGTTCGATGCCAGTGCCAAAAGGATCTGCATATCATGAGATCGAAAGCTCCATCGTTCATGAAAGTAACTGACCTGGACGCTGGCTTTGTGACCATGGATATCCTTCGTACCAAAATCGAATGATCTCACTTTGCCGCTCGCTCGAATGACTAGATAAGGCGTGAACAAGTCGACGAGACTGAGTTCGCCTGCGTCTATTTCATCATCGCCTTCTTTATCATTAACGTCTTTTTCTTTTGATTTTCCTTCCTTTTCTTTTGCACGTTTTCGGCGTCGCGCCTGTTTCTTCCTTACTTCATCTTCCGTCCGTATACGAAATACCTCAATAGATCTGTCGTGTGACTGGACAGCAACATAGGATTCCGAGTCATGAAATAAGACTTGGGATACACGATGACGCGAAGAAAGAGGAAGTGCTGCAACGGGTTGAATCATCTTGCTGATCTACAGAGGCAGCAATGAGTGCCTATTAAAGTCCGCTGCACGATAAACAGGCAGAGCATACCTCTCCAGATTCAGTGGTCTCCAAACCTGCTGCGAGGGCATCATAATCGATCCTCCACGCTTTTAAGTCCCCGTCTCCGCTTCCAGTAAAGATGAGGTTTTGTTGGAAACTAAAATCCATTGACCACACTTCTGAACGATGTGCAACGATCGTCTGCACACAATGCTGAGTAGAGAGATCCCATAGCTTCAATAGCGTGTCTTTTGAGGTTGAGATTAGAAAGCCGTCCGAAGACCCGGCGGAGGTTGAAGGGGACAGGAAATGAATGCCAGTGATCTGATCACGGTGACCACGAAGTCTGAGACGAGACATATGAGTAACGAAACCACCAGTAAGAGTTTCCTGGTGAGTCACCTATAAAGTCCAACATCCGCAACAACATCCCATACGATCAGGTCTGTATCTTGCGAACCAGATACAAGCCTCACGCCTTGTCTATCAAACGCGAGTGCCATTACAGCTTTTCGATGACCATTCAAGGTTGCACGAACAGAACCGAGGATACCATCCCATAGTCGAACGGAACCATCTGCATATCCGACGGCGAATATATTTTGCTGAGGGGAGCGTTGAATGCATGTGACTTCTGCTCTGTGGCCGGTTTCATGCCACATGGCCAGCTGTAGTGATCATCAGCGCATTCAAAAAGTAAATAAGACGGCTGGAACAACCATTTGTCCCTTCTTCATGTCCCAAACGAGGACGTCTTCGAGGGCGGGGACATATGCAAGCTTGCCATCGTACACGGAATTTGACGAGACACTGCAAATCAAACCAAAGGCCTGCACCGCGTGTCAGACGATAACATAAAAAGATATTTCAGAACTACCTCTGTAGGGCCGTGCCTGAGGTAACTCTGGACCATGGTGGTCAATGGCTGACCTCCAAATCAGGAAGTGCTGTCAGGTGAGCAGAGACGGCCCGGGTGAGAAGAATATCTCTTCTGCTTATAATCAGGCTCAATTGCTTGGACCTGACGATGATGCTTTACTCAACAGCCCCGGAAGCTGCAAAGCGTTTCTTAGCTTTTATAAATGCCTCGCCTACGCCTTTCCATGCCATTCAAAATGCTTCTGCGCGATTAGAAGCAGCTGGGTTTCGAAAGGTTTGTCGTGCATGAGGCTCCCGTGCGATCTCCAATTTCATCACTATGCTCAGATCAAGGAGGTCGATCATTGGGAAAAGGATATAGAACCAAGGGGAAAGTACTACTTCACGCGGTATCTCGATTCACCCGTTGTTCGGTTCTTTCATCTGACCTCATGCGCCAGAAACCAATCTTCCCTTCTCGCATTCACCATTCCTCCGAGCTGGAAACCGGGTACGGGTGTCTCCATTGTTGCGACCCACGTAGACAGTCCAAACTTACGCGTGAGTCGTACAAAATATCTTCTCTGGGGTTTAAGCCTCCCTTGTGCCAGATTCGTCCGATATCAAAGAAAAGTAACGTCGGATATCTTCAAGTTGGCGTTGAAACCTACGGTGGGGGCATCTGGCACTCGTGGTATGACCGCGATCTGTCCCTAGCCGGGCGGGTCGTCATCGCCCGTCAAGACGGATCTTTTCATTCAAAGCTCATAAAGGTTGATCAGCCCCTTCTGCGCATCCCGACTTTGGCTATCCATCGTAAATGTTCCTTATGCTTCAACATACGATTTCTCATTGCCTCTCAGTCGACAAGGGTTCCGGTACCTCGTTCAAGTTCAACGAAGAAGCTGAATTCGTACCAATTATTGGCCTGATCGAGAATCAACTCAACACAGTTGCCAAGGGCTCAGACAACTACTATGCATCCAGCATTCAGGAGAATCATCACCCGGCACTTTTGTCGGTTCTTGCAAATGAACTTTCCGTTTCTCCAGAAGAGATCCATGATTTTGAACTGTACGTATCGGTGTATTCTTGTTTTGGACTCTGGAACTCACAGTTGGGCCTTTCTTGATAGGCACCTGTACGATACCCAGCCTTCGGTTCTAGGAGGCGTCAGCAACGAATTTATCTTTAGTCCCCGCTTGGACAACATGTTTTCGTCGTAAGTTTGCTGCTACGCTTTATTGTGCATAACTGCCTACAGACGAAGGTTCTGCGCTGTAGATGCATTGGCGGGTTACGTTCAAGGCTCTAAATCCATGGACCTAGAAGGCAACGTAAATTGTATCGCACTTTTCAACCACGAGGAAATTGGCAGTGTGTCGACCACCGGTGCAGAGTCATCCCTGATTCCATCGTTCCTCGAAAGGCTTTCTCCATCAGCAACTCTTCATTCTCAGTCGATCGCTCGATCTTTCCTCGTGTCCGCAGACATGGGACATGCGGTCCACCCCAACTACACTTCCAAACATGAAGAAAATCATCGACCACAGATTAATGGAGGGATGGTTCTGAAGACAAATGCTCATCAACGCTACGCTTCGGATGCCATTGGCACATTCCTTTTCAAGAAACTCGTTGAGCGCAAGGGTGGCAAAGTGCAGGAATTTGAAGTACGCAACGATATGTGAGTTGGAAATTTCCTGCAAATGATAGTCATCATTAGAACACGCTTTTAGGCCTTGCGGATCCACTGTCGGCCCGATGCTCTCAAAGCATGGCATTCGCACTGTGGATGTTGGTAATGCAATGCTATCCATGCACTCAATTAGGGAGACGGCGGGGTCGCAAGATGTCCAGCACGCCATCGACGCGTTTGGTTCCTTATTTGAAGGGTTCGCTGAGCTCGACAAGTCCCTTCTGGTCGATTGACGAGATTAAGTGGATATACAATGGACCGGCCAGGTTGTATTAGTACACAGGACATCGATCTCAACAGAAACTTGGTGAAACATGCATTAGATCGACAGAAAGGAATAGGAAGGTTAAATAAATAAATCATCGTTTTGGTCGCTTCTCTGAGTCTCCTGGTTCATTGCCAGTACTTGATAACAGTCTGCGTTTCTTAGCTGTCCTGGAATAATGGGCAAGAACCCATTCTTTTTCCGCCTCCTCCTGTTCGATTGTGCCTTGCCTTATTTCGTACGCTGATAACAATGTCATTGAGTGCCAAGCTACGTGATCACGGAAACATACGTTTCATTTCGAAACGGGGCCCAACTTCGGCAAGCCGAACGTCGCCAGGAATTTTGACAAATACGTGATGTCTACCGAGGGGTGAGCAAAGTTTCAATCACCAAGAAAGTTTCAGCACTTGCCGGAAGGAAATAAAATCATCTTCATTTGCAAACGTCATGACACGCTTGCTGTCTTCCTTTGGTACCGGAAACAGGAACCCGAGTACATCCTTTATCCGTATTCCGAGTTTCGAAGTGAATCGCTCAAATATAAGGTGTGGGTATTGTTCTGACACGGTGGATGATTTATAGGATCCGATATCGTGACGAAGTGCAACGTTGTGAAGCGTAAAATGAACGGTTGGACCATGAGGGAAGTGTGAAATGATCATTGCATCTAGAAAGCATGAGTTGACTGGTCAGAAAACCACGAGATCGCTGCTGACCTGGAATACCCCGATGTTCGTGCAAAACAATAAGGTCGGTGACATCGTTTGCACGACACGCATCCGCGAGTTCTTTTACGACATAATTTCCGCGGTTGATCCGATGTGCGTTGGGAAAAACGAGTCGCATTTCCTGTACCGATGATCAGGAACGGTTGTCTCATCAGGCTGAGCTATACCTTTGCGAATTGAAGAAGTTTTGAACTAGGGTCCCTTGAAGTAGTTAACACGATCTTGGGATCGTTTATGCCGGCTCGGGAGTATTCGCTGTCGATATGTGTCGAAGGCTCTGTGATCTCAGTGAGCTATAGATGTACCAAGCATTGCGAAATGACGATTCTCACCCCGCTGTGCCTCATCGAATGCGAGATCCTTTCCTATATCTCTCGCATCCTTTTTGAGTTCTGTTGGAAGCGACTTTCCGGATGCAAGTGCATCCTTGAGCTGGCGCTTGCGCTCGTACGTCTGGCGTTCTTGCGCCTCCAAGGACTTTTCGTACACATATTGCCGACGCTCGCGAGCTTGTCGCCTCAGCTGAGAGGAGAATAAGGGTTGCGGCAAGTGGACACAATGATAGCACTCACCATACTTTGGGGCAAGGCCGCTCCACGAATCGTCGCCAAGTAATTTTATTGGTCACGTGACTCCGTTGTGGACAGGGGCAGATTGGTCATTTCCGGGGGCCGAGCTCGGCAAGGTGGATTCCCTGAACAGGAAATGTCCATCCAAGGGGTTGTCCCAACCTTGTGCACTCGAACGACATTGTGTAGTGTGGATGCCATGCCTCCACATTGTTATCGGGACTTTCTACCACAAGCATAGGTTTTGTTTCTATTGTTAAAGTGGATTTCCATGTGATGCCAACGTGTGGTTGAAGTGGACAACAAATGACAATAACGCGTCGCGTAATGTTAGTTGAACGCAACCAAATACGCACAACGCATCCGACCACCATAAATATCGGCGTACGTTGGTTCTGGTTGAGCCAGTAGTACATACCAACTTGTCTTGTCTGTATTAACCTTGTACATCTTCTTCATCATCACTCTCAATGGCTACAGCTCTTTCCCTCCGTGCATCATCTCCTCTCCCCACTCCGAGTAAAAAGGTACGTGTACCTCTGACCCTTCCGCGTCACGTCTCGTGAACTTTCCGTCGTAATAGGCCGCCGCAGCTATCGCCGCCTTCTCGTTCGATTCTCCTTCCAAGCCACCAACTTTCAAGGAATGTCTGGTGGACGACAAGAAGCGCTCTGTCTCACCTGACACATTGGCTAACGAGTCTGACTCGGAGGAAGATGAGCTCAGTGTCTTGCGGGCAAAGTTTGTTGGTGAGGTAGACCTTCCGGAATGTAAGTCTGTCATCGTCCTTCACCATCCACTTGCTAACTCTCCTTAGGTGAAGAGCCTCTTTTGAAAGAGTCGAAACGTAGATTCGTCCTGTTTCCCATACAATACCATGAAGTTAGTGGCTTACCTTCATTCCCCACGAAGCCGACTGACATCCATGTAGATATGGCAAATGTACAAGAAGGCCGAAGCATCCTTTTGGACCGCCGAGGAGATGGATCTGTCGAAAGACCTTCACGACTGGAACACTCGTCTAAACGATAACGAGCGCCATTTCATTTCACATGTGCTCGCATTTTTCGCAGCCTCGGACGGCATCGTCAACGAGAACCTTGTCGAGCGCTTTTCGAATGAAGTGCAAGCTGCGGAGGCTCGATGCTTCTACGGTTTCCAGATAATGATGGAAAACATCCATTCCGAGACTTACTCGTTGTTAATTGATACGTACATCAAGGACCCCGCGCAGCGCGAATACCTCTTTGACGCAGTAGAAACAATTCCTTGTGTCAAGCGCAAGGCCGACTGGGCTCTTCGATGGATTTCGGACCAGCGCTCAACGTTTGCCGAACGTCTCGTTGCTTTTGCCGCCGTCGAAGGCATATTCTTTTCAGGATCTTTTGCCTCCGTTTTCTGGTTGAAGAAGCGTGGTTTAATGCCCGGTCTCACATTTTCCAACGAGCTCATTAGTCGCGACGAGGGAATGCACACGGATTTCGCATGTCTGCTCTTCAGTCACCTCAAGCGGCGTCCCCATCCAGATGTTGTCCAGCACATCATCACCGAGGCAGTCAAGATTGAGCAGGAGTTCTTGACCGGTAAGCACTTGATTACTATAATGTACCTGATATTGACTTCAATTTCTAGATGCGCTCCCTGTTTCTCTCATTGGGATGAATGCCAAGCTCATGTGCCAGTACATCGAGTTCGTCGCTGATCGCTTACTTGTTTCGCTGGGGAATGAGAAGGTGTACAACGCCACGAACCCATTTGATTTCATGGACATGATTTCGCTCCAGGGGAAGACGAATTTCTTCGAGAAGCGGGTATCGGATTACTCGAAAGCAAATGTCAATCACACTCAAAAGAGTGAAAAGTCTGCTAGCAAGACTTTGTAAGTGTCCTTGACTTGTCCTTATTTGTTTGTGCTGACAGCAGTGATGAACAGTTCGTTAGATGAAGACTTTTAAGCTTGGCTGTCGCTCTTATTGATTTGTATACCGCTCATCCTTCGCATATCTCGTGTAGACACATTCATGTACCCATACATAATCTATGTTATTGACGTTACGATCGTATCAGGACCAATATATGCATTCTGGCAGGACTCTTGGAGGGCGTGAACGCACGGTAATTTACCCAAGTAAGCTGAGCGATGCTAACACTAATGGCATCTTATAGACTAAATCTCCCGTACAAATAGATCCGAATCCAAGCATACTATCGTAGGTAGAGGCGCAACGGTTTTCAATCGTGTGGCACGAGTCAACTAGTACAATGCAACCAGACACTGGCGGGGCATATCAGCTTGGCGGTCATATCGGGGAAGGCAAACCCAACGCAAAATTTCAAGACGTGGGGGCAGGGCCCGACCTACCGAAAGTCACTGTCATGACTCATACTAAATAAAATCAATGACGAGAACGCACCGCCCACATGCCCAGAGCTTTTATATTACTCCCAACATTTGCCCAACACTTACGAACTAGTCCAGACTGTCACACATTTGCTAGGGCATCGTCATTCCACGTAGTTTTTTTTACCAGTTTACATCACGGTGCAGCAAGAATAGATTACTCACTGGCTTGCGAAACTGCGAACCCAGGTTGTGACGGTACATCAAGACCCCTGGTATGTTGAAAGACTTCCTGCATCATCTCACGATGCCCTCTACCTATGCGAGCGCGTTGACCACGATAGAGAATAAGTACTCACATGTCGTTTCACATCTTGGTAGAAGAAGTGAACTTCGAATGAACTAGAATCTGGCATGAATTGGAATGAACCCTAGTATTTTCAAGACGAGATAATAAAGTGAGATGAATGGATGATCAGCGTTGCTTTTTTGTTTCTCCAAGTTTCTTTCCCTCTGCTTCTTTCAAGATCGTTCTGTCTTCCAAGATGGAGATGACGATGTAAGCCACGAGCACTAGGTTTGCGACGCAGATTGCAGTTATGGCAGCATAATTGTTGTTACCTACCACAGAACACATGGTAAGTGGTATCAAAAGAACGATTGTGGATAACACCGCACCTCCCCACATGTAACTGAGCGAAATGAAGTAGGATGAAATCGGTAGAACTGCAAGCGCGACCGCGAAGAATAGCAACTTTACGAGAGCTCCCCTATGCTTCATGTCAGGTATGTACCGCATAATATACAATCACACACCTCGAGGCTGCCTCCGCAGTTGTGTTCGCAATTGTAGACTGGCTACTCATGGCAAGAAACCCGGACGAGCACCAGATAAAAAGTTGGACTAGATGACGTTGAACTTAACGCCGAGTCGAAAGGTGCGGTGGCAGTGTCCTTTTTCGACAACACTTCCCAGTACTCCTAAGTACTTACTACAACCGTTGGTTCTCACAGTAACACTACGTGCAGTCCATGTCTAACTCTCTGCCATCCTCGCCGAGGCGTGTTCAGTACCCCAAAATACAAGAAAACACAACGGCGGAGCAGCGAAAGGGACTTTCCTGGTACCGTTGGCTGAATGTCTGGCAATCTGTATCGCGGTCCGAGGCTGACATGTTATTCTTCTCGGCTGCCATCAAGCTTCTTCTCTTTCCTTCCTAGTGAGCTGGATTCTATATCTTCGTATACCTAGTTCTAAAGCATGGTGTAGCCGTTCAACAGATTTCGAAGTGCACCGCAACTGGCTTGCAATCACATACTCGCTTCCAATATCACAATGGTACTTTGATGTACGCCATCACAGAGTACTGACTACTGCCCTATATTGACCATTCCAGCAGACCACGTCACAATGGAGTGAGGTGCCTTCATCATTACATCCACAGAAATACTGATTCGTGCTCTATAGCACTCGACTACCCTCCATTCTTCGCTTACTTTGAAAAGCTCTTGTCAATCCCGGCGTCATTCATCGATCACCAGATAGTGGACCTTTATAACCTGAATTACGACGCGTGGTCTGTTGTCGCATACCAGCGAGGCACAGTGATATTGACTGAGATTGTCCTCGGGGCAGCCTTACTTAGGCTCGTATCCGGCGAACTCTCGGAGTGACAAAGCTGACTTTTGTGGTTCAGATTCGTTCGTGGAGTAGTCGACCCTTCACGGCAACGCATCCTCTCGGCCTCTATCTTCTTTCATCCAGGTTTCTTGATCATCGACCATATTCACTTTCAATACAATGGCTTCATGTTTGGAATCCTGCTTTGGTCAATTCTCATGGCACGCGAGGCAAGAAACTTCCTATTGTAATGATGCGCATACTTACGTTCGTGATCATGGTACAGGGTAGAAAACTAACAAGCGGCATACTGTTTGCTGTACTTCTCAACTTCAAGCACATCTATATGTATCTGGCGGTAAGCTCACCGGCTTCTGTTCAATTCACATTATTTATCATTTGACAGCCTGCCTATTTCATCTATCTTCTGCGTTCGCATTGTATGTCCGTCTCCGGCGAGGTTCTTCCGACAAAGTTTATCTCGCTCGCAAATGCTGTAATCTTGGTTTTTGGGGTTTCGCTTGGGCCATTCGTCTTGACGGGACAATTACCGCAGCTTCTATCTCGTCTTTTCCCGTTCACTCGTGGATTAAATCATGCTTACTGGGCTCCAAACGCATGGGCTTTGGTGACGGCGATAGACCGTGTGCTTCTTCAACGTATGTCTTTGTTCACCTTTTCTTTGTTGGATTTGCAGCGTTGATTCCCTGGAATTGAAGTGGCCAGACGTTTTGGTGTGAATCTTGTAGCAAACAAACAAGGGGTAATCTCTACGTCACGCGGCCTTGTTGGTGACACCGTCTTTGCCGTCCTCCCGAATGTCAAGCCGATCCATACATTTGTGATCACAATCGTTTTCCAAATGGTGGGCAAGCGATGGGTTGGATACCGCTTTAGTTGATACCTTCCAAAGGTTTTCCTTGTCAAATTGTGGAAAGCACCGAACTACAAATCCTTCTTGACTGCCCTCACGTTGTGTGGGTATACATCGTACATGTTTGGTTGGCATGTCCATGAAAAGGCTATCCTACTTGTCCTTGTCCCCCTCAGGTGACGTCCTCGCTAATCGTTGACGACGAAGCATTTTAAGGGCTCATGGATTTACAGTCTGCTTGCAGCAGACGACTACGCCTACTTCAAGACTTATGCACTAGCGAGTTTTGCCGGGATATTTTCTCTGTTTCCTTTACTATTCACGCCTAGCGGTGGGTCTCTTTAGTAGAACAAACCCAGTGATCTTACTCTGGCGTAGAAACGTTGGTCAAAGCAGTCTACTCCGTTATCTGGGTTATCATGGCACTCTACCCGCTATACAAGCAAGTTTATGAGTAAGCAGGTCCTTGTTGTTGATGGATTCCATTGAAGCCGTGCCAGGTTCCCGACGACGTTACCATTGGTCATACTGGAGCAATCAGAAAATGTGTATTTGCTGGGGTTCGCCCCATTGTTGGCGTTCACTCTCGTCTTTCCGTTGATTTTCGGTGGAAACCCTGGAGTTGAATTTCTTCCCCTGATGATAACGAGCGTATATTGCGCAGTCGGGCTTGTGTGGGCTTTCATCCGATTAGGTGCGATATACCTAAGACAATAGTGCTCTAGTACTGCAAACGTCGCATCAATCTACCGCTTTGAGATGTGGACAACTGTGTGAATGATTAATGTCTGGGATTACGGCTGAGACATCCCGACTTGCCATCTTCATCTTCTAGAGTGTGATCCAAGCCAACTTTCTGCCCTCGTGCATGTTTCGCACTTGACCCCCACACGATAGCACTGTGGGTTGTTAAGGAAGGTGATGTATGAAAATCACCGGTCGAAACCTACTATTTCATCTGTTTTGCGATCTCCTTGTGAATGGCATTGCAAAAGTCCTCGATCGTACATCTTCCCCGACGCAGGACGACTGGAGCAGAGTAATCCGGCGATTGTCCTCGAGGTTTTGTGTAAACGCGGACAAGTTCCAGAGCCTCCCACATTTTTTCGATCAACTCGTCGACGTTCATCCACTCCTTGGATGATATTGGTACGCTGTTCGGAATTTTGTATCTGGAAGAAAGGGTTCGACGTTCTGTCATACGAGCAAGTCCAGGTGAGTTACTTACAAGAGGTCAAGTTCCTCTATCGATATGGCATCTATCTGGTGAGAGACGGTGAAGGTCCAGTGGATTCAAGGGGTAATGATGGCGCACTTTATTCAAAACCTACAAGCCAGGGTTAACGGCAAGCTCGAACAATAGCTGTAAGATGAACTCACGTATACTGCAGGTATGTACACTCTATTTCGGTTGCGTGAGCTGTTGTATGTAAAACGGTATTGAGAGCTTGCCTGTTGCCCTCAACCACGTCTACTAGGTCATCCGAGGTGCAATTTGGTTCGCGTATTGTGACATCCGCGTTGCTGAGCTTATACTCGCTGAGCACGGCTTTGATTTCATCGTGATCGATGTTTGTGAGCGGTACTGTATTCGTGATCGCAATCCCGCCCCTTTCTTTCTTACGAACCATGATCGCTGGAGGCTTCTTGTTGAGTCGGATACCAAACCCTTCTAGTTCACCTTCGATGATCTTCTTATCCCCAAGAGGTTTAAGAACATCGAGCACGATAAAAATGAGATTGCATGTCCGAGCAACTGCCAAGTGGTGTATAAGTCTTCGGTGAATCCATTAATATTGTGTCTTCCTTCGTACCGGCGATGACTAACAAGCTGACAGTCAGTACAAAACAAATGAAAAAAGTACAGCATACTCGCCCTGACGACCTCTACCACGACCGTCATTTGCACCCTCAATAATTCCGGCTGATGCGGGCTGAGTCGCAGACATTAGAAACAACATGGAGCACGCACGTAAATCTAGAATCTGTATAGGTGCACCATGCACTTTCAAGGTGCCCGGGACGGTGGTAAGGGTGGTGAAGTCGATCTCGGACACCTCTGAATGAGTGCCTGTCAGTTTTGACATGAGAGTCGACTTGTATTTCGGTCAGCAAAAAGTGCAGAACTATGTAAGTGTCCTAGTTTCACCTTTCCGACTGATGGGAACCCCACGAAGCCGACTGACGCCACACCCGTCCGGGCTACGTCGAACCCGATTCCTCCACCTCCACCGCCCCCGCCGGAAGGTAATATCAACTCCCGTCTGAGTTTCGCAAGTTTGGCTTTGAGCTGACCAAGGTGGTAGCTCGTGGCCTTATTCTTTTGTGCTAGGTGATTCATTATGTCCGGAAAAAACAAAGGACAGGTATTGCACAAACATACTTCTGGCCTATGGGTTGGGGTGAATGAAGGTGCCATGGGCGGAAGATATTTATTAAGATTACCATCTCATCTTCGATCTCCTTTCGATGATGGATATGCGTCAAGAAGAACTTTACCTAGAGAGAAGAGAACGTACTTTAATTTTTTGTACGGTCGTCATTGTTGCGGACGGCGGTGATGATGATCTTTGTCTTTTGGAAGGATTTAATTACATAATCTCAGGTGGTTACCTTGATACCTCTTCTATTCTCCCCCCTTCCCTTAAGGCTCTCCTCCCTTCAGAACTTTCCTTACAGCGCCTCGCAGTGATCAGTCCTTTCTTTTCTTCTCCTCCACTCTTTTTAGCTAGAGCGTCCAGTTCTGTTCTGTATGCGACTGTGTCGCACCCGCACAAAGAACGACCCTTCCTCACCACCATCCTCGACAACTCGCTCGCTATCGTGATCGCTTCTTGGTCATCCCCGTACAATGTGCTCCGGCCCCGCATGGAAACGAGAAATCGTTCCCGACCACAAGGTGTGCATCCCACACTCAACCTCACAAATTCACAGGTTAATGTTACCTTCGCAGTTTGACTTCGTCGACCCTCGAGAATTCACAGACAATGGATTTTTCATGCGATTAAAGTGAGTCCACCATATCACGAGGGTACGCCTGTACAGGACGTCTCTTTATACCCTCGTCTGTAACCCAAGTCAGTTCCTGACTAGCATACATACAGGTACTTGTGGCTCTATATCATCATTCTCAAGTCATTCCTCGTGTACATCTCGGATATATTCTCTGCAACTACAATGTTGACCACTTCGACATGGTCAAATCAAATCTTCGATGATTGCCAACACCAAGACGGGTGTTTCTATATCCCATTTAATATCGGAAAGTGGTTGTTCGTGGGATGTATCATATTTGGTTTCCTTTTGGTGAGTATGCATATCCTAACTCCCTTACTGTTCTCATCCTTTCAAAGTTGGCATATGAGGCTCGTAAATCAAAGAAGATAATAGCCAGTCGAGATATATCGTACGCTTTCACGAATGTGATGGCAAATCATTATTATTCACTCCGTATGTCGTATGTCGGCAACCACCTATCCGTAATTCAGCGCATTCTGTTACAGGTTCATACGACTACTTCTGCTTCTTCGACCACATCAGCAATTCCACCAAAAAGAAGGATGACTTTGCCTTCTTTATTTTCTTCACGTTCAAGAGCAAGTCATCTGGATCTTATGGCCGTTTGAGTTCTGACGCTGTCATACAGGTTGGAAGCGGCTGCTACTGTCTGATGGTCCTCGACAAACTATCAACGCCCTGACTCTCTACAGCATTTACCTTGCCAAGAAGAACAATGGTCCATGGTTCAATGTATCGAAGTATTTCGCTGGGAATAGTCTTTCGACGTCCGCCCTGACCGTCACTACGTTTTTCACCTTTGTCGTGTTTGCCGGCTCGCTCCTGTTGTTGATCATCGCCGGCATCTGCTATATTCCGCTCCTTTGCTACATTCAGGGAAATTTGAAGGTAAGCTCTGCTACCACAAACCCAGCGACATTGTTTGACTTTCTTTCAGGAATATGTCTGCCACAAAGTTGACAAAGTAGGTTTTCAACCCAGTTTACATTCTCGTACCTAAGTGGTCGTTAGCGCATTGCAGAAGTTATCAAACGTCGCAATAAGGAGCGGTTAGCTAAGGCCGCTGCCCTCGCAAAGAAGGAGGCTATGGGCGACTTTTCTCACCTGAAGAACAAGAAGGGTGAGATGATAGCTCAGCCCTTACCTCAGCCGACACTGCCGAACCTCTCTGTCTTCGATGACGACGACGACGCCCCGCCGGCAAAGCGAGGACCATCTCCAACCTCTTATGCCCAAGACTACCACTATGCTTCGGATGGCAAGAGCGTGGCACCCAGCTATCATACAAATCCTGCAGGAGCCGATTACGCTGAATACCCACCAATGCCGGCATACAATGGAGGCTATTCTCACCAGACATCAGGCGGATACGGACAATACAACCCTTCCACAGCCACCTTTGATGAGGAGCCATCTCAAAACTACGTACACGATGATGACTATAGCAGCCAGATCAATCTCCCTGCAACTGCAGCTCCGGTCTCTTACCAGCAAAGCGGGGCATACAGCCATGCAAGGCGACCTGAGAACTATGTCGCAGACGCTTACGATGTATATCAGGGCAGGACGATGCCTGCGACACAGCTGCCAAGTGACAACACGGCTGGAATCGCTCGTGACGTACATGACTATCCGGGTCACTTCGCGCAGCCAGCGTATGCCTATGACTACTCATCTTACGGGGATCCGTATCATCAATACCAGAGGCATGGGGAACAGGGTACGCATGAATACGGGCAAGCTATGTAGTCCGTGGTGTTAGAGTTGGGTTATTGTGACTCTGTTCCTTTTCTCCCGCAGTGTTTTATTTACTCGATTTGATATCTATGTCGCAGGGCGCCGATGAGAAACACTTGTATATTTTACCGTCATTTGGTTAAGCGGTCTGGTGCGTGGTCGGCCTCAGCAAAAGTTGCGATTGTCGAGTTTCGCAGGAAGCAAGGCGCCTCTCCCCCTGGTATGGCCCTAAGGCGATGATACTTGTTTGGACAGAAAGGTGGTATAATGATACCGGTGAACATCATTCGAGTCGAGTTTGAAGAGTTTCCAACCAGGCTGCACTCGAATGCTTCTTGGACGATAGTCGAAGACCCTTGCCACAACTAATGTACTTGCAAGAATCACAGAAAGGGTCGTAAGTATAAATGGCTCAGTTTTTGATCCTGTAACTAAGCTGAACGTTGGCGTCGGTCATGCGAAGTCACGCAAAAAGTTTCGGCGTGTTCGAAACAGCTGTGTCGATAAGATTATTACTGAACTATCGGCCCCCGCTTCACTGACCGGCATAGTAGCCCGCTGTGCCTCCCAATCTCAAACAAGAAGCCTTTTCCGGAGCTAAAGAGGCGTTTCGGGACATCCCATCAATTTGCTTGTAATGGAGACGTGGCCCTGGTGCACGGGAAGCCGGTCAGTCTTTACACGCAGCTATCCTTAAACTAACTATGCGAGGCTCGCTTGCGGTGATATCTACTTGGTCTTCGCAACTGAAATGTCTTGGAACCAGCATTGCGTGGTCTCCTATCACTAGGTAGGTGACATGGACAGCCCGTTGATCTTCGCTCGCAACTCGCGATGGCGCTTAGGAACACATTGACGACTTGATCCCTGTTGCGTTTACATACCTTGGGAAAATAGTCGTACACCTGACGTGATGCACGGACTGCATGTCATCCCTGGAATTCTTGACACATTTACACCAATCCATACATAGAGACCACTCGCCAGCAAAGCAAGTATCACTGTATGTCGTGACCTCCCGTCGGCTCCCGGTGCCTGTCGCTTCCAGGTACTAATGTCGTCGTATGGGTAATCGTTTTGATCTTCCATGCGCTACCGTTTCTATTGATGCACTCTTTTCTCTTCGCCTTGCCCTAGGTACTAGATTGCACGTCCATTTCCAGGTCCACTTGTCTCATTCTACACCAGAAACGTGCGAGACAGATGACATATGTTGACAATGCTGGTAAGAGTAATATATCACCAGTGTGTAATTTTAACCTTCTTTTTCCGTTGGTCTTCTTTGACCAGCCAATAGCTTGGATTCAATTGAGTGTCTTGTAGGTCGTCAAAGGAAAAAAAAGCGTCTCATGATTATTCATTCCTAGGTCTCGTTCTACGACGAAACAGCACTCCAGCATATCAGATACTTTACTGCCTCCTCAGCGGCCTATCAGTTATCTTTCTGCTCTGGTTCCTGATTTCCGATAATTTGACGCATGCTAGCCCAAGAGCAGCTTCGCGCGGCAGGGATCGAACGTGGCTGCGACGACCGATTGAAGGTAAGATACTGCACGCGCGCACGGATGATCGCCCTCGTGATCGTCCATTCTACCGCTTAGCGATCGCATGATGAGCAGACCCACCAACTTATCCATAGTTTTTCCCCTTTTGCTTCAGATGGGGCCATCAATTACTTGCCGGCGTCCGGTGAGCGCATCATGATCAGAATTTTAGGCACACGTACATACGACCATGTGAGTTGCGGTGGTGATGTTCCGTACGAGTGCGCTGGCCAGGCCCATCAAATGAATCGATTGCCATATTCTTCTCTTCCCGTCACGCGGTTCGGAATGACATAGTCTGGAGACGCTCTTGCCGTCCAGCACGTGGTTGATGATAGTCAACGCGGCCATCATTAGTCTCCCGACCGCAGCTCGCCACTGAATCGCCCGTTCGAACTGGCTCACTGGCGTCTTCTTGGGGCCTTCTAGGTCCTAGGCCTGATAATGTCGGTGCCACTCGGGTAAGACAGAACGAGTCGAGTCCCACTTTGTACATGCGAATCAATACAATCGAATCATTTGCGCTTGCGCTTAGAACCATAGGAAGAGATGTCAGATGTTGCAAGGTCGTTAAGACAGGGGCGTATTTGACCAATCTGGATAACCATCATCAACTCGGAGATTTTTTTCAGATCGTATTCAGCTTGGCGCGTGATGGCGACGCTCTTCCCTCCACCGAAAAGACAGAAGGTGTATCATGGCGTTCCAGAACCGGAACAAGAACCAATACAGCCCTCGCCGAACATCGTCGTTCAGTTTGTGAATGAACATGATAGCGCACCGATAGCACCTGCCGTCAACCTCCCTGCAAATGTACCACGAGAGAGCCTCGAATTGCTCGTGAATCGGCTCCGCACAAAGGCAAGAGCCATCGAAATAGCTCCACATATTTTGACTCAAACATCCACCACGTAGGAGGATGAGGACCATGTGCCCTTTGCATTTCACGTTGCCTTGCCCGAGGACACTACAAAACCCAATGCACCAACTCGCATCGTCATCTCTAAGTCCATCCACGACGACATCCTAAACCACCCATCACAAGCGTTCTCAGAAGAGAGCGTCCTCGTTGTTCGATGCTCGCCACAGTCCGTGTTCAAAGTACGTCCTGCCACACGTTGCTCGAGCACCCTATCAGGTATGTCCCATTCATCAACATGCGCCCCATCATCGATTACGGATCCGCGTTAATTTGGGATGCAACAACCGCGATTCTAGGCCATTCCTCGCCCATATTATGTGCTTCCTTCTCTCCGACCGGCGCCTTCCTTGCCACGGGGTCTGGTGACACCCACGTACGGCTGTGGAATCTTGACACCGAAACCCCGTCTCACACCCTCGTCGGCCACACTGGGTGGGTCCTCTGCGTCGAGTGGGACCCTATCGAGCGCAAGCTCGCCAGCGGAGGGCACGACGGACAAGTGAGACTGTGGGACCCCAAGTCAGGAAAGCCGATAGGCGACGCGATGAAAGGCCACTCAAAGTGGGTGACCTCGCTCGCTTGGGAGCCCGTGCACATGTAAGCACCTGATCATCACGTTGGATCGCATATGTAATAGGTAATGGATTAGAAATTCCGCCGCACCGCGCCTCGCTTCATCGTCCAAGGATGGCACCGTACGCGTCTGGTCTACCGCGACCAGACGGCTGGAGTACGCTCTCGGCGGTCATACGGCCAGTGTCAATGTCGTCAAGTGGGGAGGTGGAGGGAAAGGAGGGAAAGGAGTACTGTACACTGCAAGTAGCGATCGCACAGTGAGAGTATGGGATGCACAGGTGGTCGAGCCTCTTCATTCCATGTTGGCCAGGAGTTCTGATTATCTCGCAGGGAAAGCAACTAATGGTTCTCAAGGACCACGCACACTGGGTTACTACCCTCGCTCTCAATACTGACTTTGTACTCCGGACCGGCCCATATGATCATACGGCAAAACGACCAGCATCGGACGAAGAAGGTATGATTCTCCTATATGATCGAGCGGCGAATGTGAACGTCCATCAACTCATCGGGTTCTCGCTTAGTTCAGACACTTGCACTAAAACGATATGATGCACTCTTATCCCGCACCCCCGAGCTCCTGATATCAGGGTCTGACGATCATACGCTCTTCCTTTGGTCGCTCTTCTCGTCTGAATCCGGAGGCAGCAAATCAAAACCGCTGAATCGACTTACCGGCCACCAAAGGCAGGTATCACACGTTGCGTTCTCGCCTGATGGGCGCTGGGCAGCGAGTGCAGGGTGGGATAGTGCTGTGCGCCTCTGGGATTGCACGGGGGGAGCTGGTAAGTCTTTCATGTCCCTCCAACCCAGTGTTGGACCGCATTCTCGTTCCGAGATTTATGTGTACGCTTTCGTTTAGGTACGATGGGCAAGTTCGTGGCCACGCTTCGCGGTCACGTCGGTCCTGTATACCGCCTCGCATGGAGCGCGGATTCGCGAATGGTTGTGAGCGCAAGCAAAGACAGTACAGTTAAAGTACGTATTTTTCATTCTCGTCCCTGATTGCGTTGGCATTGACCTCACCACACCACTTTTACTTTTACGCCGTTTCCGCGCCCTCAGATCTGGGATCTCAAGACATACAAACTCAAAACTGATCTTCCGGGACATACCGATGAAGTGTATTGTGTTGATTTCGTCGCTGACAAGGTCGTCAGTGGAGGACGGGATCGGACGGTCAAAATGTAAGTCGGTACTACAAGTCGGTCGTCACTTTCTGGACTGACGCGTCTTGTAGATGGAAAAACTAGTCCGCGTGGCTGTTATGAGGACGTCGTATTGGGTAACCTGGTTGCAGAATATAACCTCGACTGTTGCAGACACTGCCGAGCTATCTGCGCACAATCTTTGTTTCCGGGGAAAACATCAAGGGACTGCTAAACTTTACATACGAGGGCGACGTATCAGCCTCAGGTTTGACGTCAGCTCAAATTGTCTTGGACTGTCGACCAGCTGTCTAGAAAGCGTGCTGACGGTCCCCCTCACTCAGGGCATCCATGTTACTTGTTACATTGTAGGCCAGGCCGAAGGATCAGTCGAAACTTGGGAAATTGTCGTCCGTCGTTTTTCCACGTGTGTCGTGTGAAACAGGCATACTGCACGAAAAGAACAGTGAGCATGGTATGATGTCGTCAAAGCCTAACTTCGCCGTTCCATCACTTGGCGAATGTCCTCAGATGAGAGCGTCATCTTGGGTTCATGCACGCCGTGGGACTTTAGGGGAGGGGGGAGGCTTGTCATGCTGGCGACGATGCCCAGAACGGTCACTGCCTGAGCACGGTCAAGCTTCACCCAGAGGCTCTGCCCGGACCGCAGCTTTCGTCAGTTTCAACCGGATAAATCAAAGGGCAGGTGTGTTTCGCGGACGCCGGATCTTGTCGTCGGCTGACATATATCATCGGAACCTTTGGAAGTAGATGTGAACGGGTACACCGAAAAGGTCGGCTCGCTTGCTCCTCTCTTTGTTGATTCGGAAGCGGGTATATCACGCGCCGCGTCGATACATATTCCGAGATGACGGTGTGGTCCTGTTGATCATACAGATAGGCGTGACTAACTCCATAACCCCATCGACGTCTGGTTAACAGGAGGAAGCTTAATATAATAGATGAAGCTGGGTGAATCAAGCGCGGCCAGAATATTATGCATCGCTTGAATAGTAAGCGGTGGGCGACAGTGATGCTAAAAACAAAGAAATGGGCCGTTCTCTACATGAACACCATAGGAAGAATATACCTAACCTTGAATAATAATATCGAGAGAGCTGGTATGAAAAATGATAAATACATCGTCCGCGAATCCATCATCAAGAGCGTGCATGTAATAAACAATCAAAAGTACGCTAGCGGAAGAGCTTTTGCCAAACGATGATCAAAATGAGTAGGACGAGCAATACGATGATGGCGGCAGTCACGACGCGCTGTTGGTACATCCTAGGTGAGAGAATGAGTACGACATTTACCGAGGCTGGTGGACGGTACTGAACTCACCGCCGAATCATCTTCTTCAGTGTTCCCGACGCGCGATCTATCGCTGTGTCTGCAGTCCGTAGCTGGTACAGAATGAGATATGTACTCGGAACGTTGCGAACATACGACTCACAGTATCTCTTGCGTTCTCGATCTGCTCCCGCTGGGAACGGAGGCTGGTCAGAATCTCGGCACCATGGTCTTCGGTCTCGAGCGCGATGCGCTGGGATTCTTGGAGCCGTCTAGTGCCGTCTTCCAAGGTTGCTGTACCGGCCAGCAGCCTCGTTCTGTCGCTCGTAGCGCCATACGGTTCGTCCGAGGTGGGCGTGCCAACTCTTCCGGGCGAGGCGAGTAGGTCCGCCCTGGAGAATTGAGCGTGCACGTCCTTAGACATCTTTTTGAACCTGGTCAGATCTGCTTTCGCAGTCCTGAGGCGGGCCTGGTACTGTGGCCTGAGAGACTGGGGGATCCCCTGTATTTCGATCTCCATTTGCGAGATCTAGAACGGACGCCGTTAGCCTGGGGATGCCACGGAGAGGGGCGACTACTCATGCCATTTCGTCCGCTTCGTCCAGCTCCATTTCGACCCGTCTGAGAGCCGTTCGCCTTTGTTCTGTGTGGACACGTATGTGATGAGTCGGATGAGAACGGGCTGCGTTGCGCTCACCTCCACGTTCATCTTTGCCGTCTCCGTCGAGCTTTGAGCGTACGCTGTCGAGTATTTGACGAAAATCTTGCTCGTACGTGTCGAAAAGTGCGGTCGGGGAGTTGTCCATGGTGATGGGAAGCCAACGAGAAGTCGTTGCTGTGACTTGTTTCCCACCAAAAGAGGCAGCTGCGCGTTTACAGCCATGTCATCGAGTACACCGTCCGTACTTACTGCCGTTGCTCTCCTGACACGCTGTTCACGCTGACGGGCTCGAATGACAGGGTCTCTTTGTATCTCGACCCTCAAATACGGGACTGGGTATTGTTCCCAATCACCCTGGTTATGGTAGGTAGAATGCTCGGACACGGCTGTCGTCCACTGACCTCACGTCTCTCCAAGATTCTCGTCGGTGTGCTGCGACACTATGTCGTCGTTTTGCTGCAGTCGACGCCCAAAAAGCTGTCTCGCGCGGCCCTTCGTGAACAGTGCGTCCTATTTTCGTCCGCTGATGCTGACGTCGTCCGAACACGCTTACCCATACCCATCCAGGCGTGCCCTCGCACGGTCCCAGATACTCCGTGCGACGTCTGCCAAGTCGCCTATACCACCGCTGTACTACAAAACGATATCCCAGAGCCTATCGGAAGCGTTCAAGGCTGGCACGTATCTCAAGGACGGACCGCCCAAGAGTGACTCGCCTCCAACCGCACCGAATCCATTCTCGGACCCGGCCGCCATGGACGGGATGATGGCCGGGATGAAGACACAGATGGTGATGATGGTGCCACAAATGGTCATCATGGGATGGATCAACTTTTTCTTCCAGGGATTCGTCCTCAGTGCGTCTCCCGGCCGGTCTGACCGATGCATATTGCCCTGAATCCCTTTTCCTTTTCCAGTCAAATTGCCGTTTCCGCTGACGTTCGGGTTCAAGTCGATGCTTCAACGTGGTATCGAGACGGCGGACATGGACGTGCGGTGGGTGTCCTCGCTGTCGTGGTATTTCCTCAACTTTTTTGGCCTGAATGGGCTGTACCGGCTCATCCTTGGGGGCGATAACTGTGCGTGTGTTCGGTCGTGTGGTGTCGTTTGTGTGATGGTGACGTGCGGATCTCGGTTGAGCAGCTGCTGACTCTACTCGTGACATGACCATGTCGCCGTTTGCGGGGATGGGAACGGGCTCGTCTGGACAGCCGCAGGATTACGGCAAGCTATTCAAGACGGAAAGGGATAACCTAGAGTTTGCGGAGGGGCTGTACGCCTGGGGAGGACAGGATATGGACAGCAAGATTCTTTGCAAGTATGGAAAGATGGGACCGAGCCGAGGGTAGCGACTCACGTAGAGTAGCGTTACACGATCGAACAAGTACACATTTGGGGAGATTCGTAACTAAAGGATACTAGTGCAAATCTAGGTCATCTCACCGCGGAGAGTGTAGATTAGAGGGAGATAGAAGTCAGGTTGACCGCTTCCCGAGCGTCTATGCGATAAGGTATGATGGAAGGGGGCGTGGCAGGCGGGGGAGGCGAATCTATACTAGGCCATCATAGAGGGACAAGGCCTGTTGCCACCGATCACATGGGTCAGACGAAGCGAGAGTGGGTGGGACTTACCTGAACTATAGTTGGATCTTGCTTGCTGCCCTCGACGAATTCGTCATATGTGAGTTTTGCGTCCCTGTCGCGATCCATATTCCTAAAGATCTTGTCCACACGCTGGGAAGACCGAGGGTCAGGCGGGACAGGGATCGGGGAAGGTGATCAAACCTTTTCGGGAGTGTCTTCGTCAGCGGGGAGCTTGACCATCTGACCGGTCATCTTGTAGATTGCGGCGACGATCTGGAGCATCTCGTCGTACGTGATGAATCCGTCCTTGTCGATGTCATATAGCTGGAATGCCCCTGAGGCGAGTGATCAGGAGGGCGATGTGAGCGGGCGATCGACATACACTTGAGCTTTTCGTCGAGACGGCCGCGACTGGTGATGCTGAGGGCGCAGATGAACTCTTTAAAGTCGATTGTGTCGTTCTTGTTTTCGTCAAAGACATTGAAGACGTAGTCTGCGAACTCGCCAGGGTCGCCAAAGGGGAAGAACTGCTTGTATATGCGACGGAATTCGGATCTGTCGAGCTGTCCGGAGGGACAGTCTTTGAGGAAGCCCTTGTACCTGGAGCGGAGTCAGCGGATGCGGGGGGAGCGGGAAGGGCGTGACCATTGCTGTAGTTCTCTCTTGTCGACTTGTAGCGGGCGTGAGCTTGGAGCGTGCTGTCGCCGATGGGTGTACTCACAGTAAGTGTTCTTCTGTAGCTCTACGAGCTGTTCCGGGGAGAGTTTCGAGTGAGACTTTCCCATTGTCTGTAGATGAGAGCGGGTAGAAAGACTTATATGGACTCGCCCCCGATGAGTCTTTTTTTCAATCAATCCCATCATGTGCTACCAGTACAACGCCCAGGCTGACATCGCCGCACTCCCCTGTCCGATGTGCAAGGTCTTCAAGCCAAGTGCTGCACGGTACTACCACAACAACAACCGCTAGCACTACCATTTGTTGACCCAACCCCATTTCAGTTGCCCACACCTCCGCGACGTCTGCTACAACAGAGCTAACCACCCCCGCATCGACGTCGTCCATCTCAAGAACGCAGAAGGTGGGTCTGCCCCATCCCCGCACACATCCCCGCACACATATAGTAGTACATCCCACAGTAAAGTCGTTCAACGGCTGTGGCTATTGCAAGGTCTCTTGATCTCTTCTCCTCCGGTCCCCTCCGTCCCTCACACTTTACCCACAGTGGGCTCGTTCAAACCCGAAACTCACCGTATACAACAACCAAGGCTGGCCCGGATGCTGCCGTTCACCCACACAGACCGAGCACCGTCTCATCCAGCCAGCCGACTGGCCCACGGTCAGCATCGTACATAACATACCCATGCCACCAGAGATAAAGTCTGTCCTCGACGCAATCCTCTCCCGAACCAGTCCCCGTACCCAGCCTTCAGCCCCGCCCACCCTCGATCGCCGCAATAGCACCAACACTCCCTACGTCAGACCTTCCAATCCCTCCCCATCAGCCTCCAAGTCCACGCCCGTCCCCATCCCGTCCCGCGGCCGCTCCGGTGCAAGTCCCGTCCCTCAGGGTTCCGCCCAGCCAGGCACAACACCTCGTTCCTCCGCACCGGTCTCCGATCAGCACATACTCTCCCGACGCCAGACGTTCACAGAGGGCACAAAGGACAGATCCCGCGCACCCTCCGCACGCAGATATGCCGACCAGGACGGCTCCCTCGCCCGTCGCAACACCACCGCCCGGCCCTCCCTCTCTGCCGTCACCCCTCCCTCTTCCTCTGGCGACTCCCCTGCCCAGCACCCCTCGGCCTTGCACACGTCCCCCGTCGATCAGTACGCAACCCCTGCCCAAGATTCTTCTCTCGCCCGAACTCTCTCCTCCAAAAGGTCGACGATAGAGACCGCCATGGCAGCACTAGAGATCGGTAGCTCGTCCGGGAGTGGCAGCGACAGTGGCAGCTCCCGCGGCTCTCTCTCAGATGCCACCGTCATCTCGGACGGCGCGTTCACCGATTACTTGTCTGACGAGTCCGAGGCAGAGCTCCAAAGACAAGCAGAGGCAAAAGCCGCCCTGGTGGCCCAAAATCAAGCAGAAGAGCTCGAGTTCAAGGCTGCCCGTCAACAGCTCGTCGGCGTCGGCTTGCGGCCACCCAAAACTTGGGATGATACCAACGAGACCGTCCCTCGCGCCGCCTCGCACGCTGCTGCTTATGCCCATCACTCTGCCTATCACCCGGCAGCCTATGCGTCTGCCGCGGTCGCACATTCTGCACGGGGTTGAGGAGGAATATTTACACACGATGATATGGGTTTCTGAATGTATTTATGCCCCCCCCCCAAGTTGTCCCCTGCTATCGTGCTCGTCTCGCTGCGTTTTTGTCTTGTGTGTATTATTATGGTATACATATGCATGCTTCAAGATGGTCCGATTCGGAGCTCCTAAACACGTTAGTATGCCTCTGCCGCGGTGCACACACATGCCTTGCACTCGCACTCCATGAACCTCGCCCGACATTCCATCACCCCGACAGACACAGTTCGAATATTCAATGCCCAGTTCGACGTAGACTGTCAGATATTCACCGCCTCTACACCAGCCGGGTTCGCCGTTTATCAAGCGTCGCCGCTGAGGCTCCTTCGCAAGAGAGGCACGTGTGTTTTTATTCGACCCACTCGTGGATTCCTTGACGTCCATCCACAGAGTTTACCGGTGGCACGCTGGCCGCTGTCGTGCCCTCTCACACCTCGTCGCTCCTCTTTCTCCTCGGTGGAGGTCGCAGCCCACTGTATCCGCCGAACAAGGTCATTCTATGGGACGATGCGCAGGGGGTCGAGGTCGCTGAACTAGAGTTCAGGGAGCGAGTGCGGGGAGTCGCCTGTAGACGCGGTTGGCTTGCAGTGGCTTTGCGGCGTAGAGTCGTCGTCTTCGAGGTTCACGACACTGTCGTCAGAAGGGCAGAATACGATACATGCGATAATCCAAGAGGTGGGTCTCTTTTCTCCGGAATCCTCGCGATACGGGACTCAGGTTCACCCTCAAGGCATCATTGCCTTGGCTACCGCACCCTACGCCACGTTGCTGGCGATTCCAGGGAGGCAGATGGGCCACGTACAACTTCTGCATCTACCACCCTGTGCACCCCCCACCCCTCTCGGACCCCCGCCATCCATTCCTCCGTCCAAACCGCCGCCGCCACCATCGAAACACCCAATATCGATGATCGCGGCACACGAGTCCGCTCTGACGACGCTCTCACTGCCTTCCTCGGGTCGATTGCTGGCCACTACGTCCTCGCGGGGAACTCTTGTCCGCATATGGGATACAACATCCGGAAAGCTTCTGCGGGAGTTTCGTAGAGGGGCGGACACGGCGGAGATCTATGGCGTCGCCTTCCGGCCTGACGAAAAGGAAGTCGGTGTATGGAGCGACAAGGGGACCGTTCACATATTCTCTCTTGTCTCGTCCGGAACATCGTAAGTCAATTTGGTGCCTCCCCTGACACCAGACGGCTCACGCTTGCGATACAGAAACCGACATTCTTCGTTGTCGCCGCTCACTCCCTTTTTGCCCTTGCCCAAATACTTTGACTCGGAATGGTCATATGCACAATATCGAATACCTACACAAGCTGCTCATATTTCGCTCTCCACGACGTCGATCCGCTCGCCACAAACTGACCTTGCTGCCGACGAGAAGTGTGTTGTGGGCTGGATTACGATCGATCCCGATGACAGCGGGGCGCCTTCCGAGTTCCAGCTCGTTGTTCTGACTTACAGCGGGGGATGGTACCGGCTTGCATTGCCTCCCAAGGGAACGCAACCCGCACAGGCTACGGTTGGAACCCCTCCGAGATCGCCGACAGCGTCTCGTCAACGAACCTCTAGTGTCTCCTCCGTCACATCTCTTACGGAAAGGGGCAAAGGGAAGGAACGGGAAAGGGACAAGAAGGGGAGTCGTGAACTGGTTCTGCAGGAGTATCGAAAGTATGGCCGGTGGGACGGCTGGGGCTAGTAGATCACGCGATCACCCTACCGTATTCCGTGACGTTTAAGCGCTCGTCCTTTCTTGTGTTCTAGCCTTCACATAGATATAGTCGAATCAGCTCATCACGACGATGCCACCCATATCCGTTGGGACTCCTTTGGGCCCAGGAAGTTCCACCTGTGGTTATTGTGGATCGCCAGGCCAAAGGAGCTCTACTGAGACCAGTCTCAAGAAGGCTGGTCTCATCGCGTCCCAATTATCCTGTGGTGTAAGCCTTTCCGGGTTTTTACGAACCCATTGCCGTCGTTCACAAGCACAAAGGTATACCAGAAGATGATCGATCGTGGGTGGAGGAGATCTGGATCGTATTGCTACGCTCCGGACCTGCGCCGTTCGTGCTGCCCGCAGTACACGATCAAGTTTGTGGGACTCTCGTATTCGTTCCTCTCGAGTATATTCTAAGGATTCTCCCTTGACAGATTGGACGCTCTCGCCTTCAAGCCTTCGCGTAGCCAGCGAAAGCTCTTGAACAGGTGAGTTGTGGCAAGGGTCGTATGGTGGGGAGAGCCATTATCGTGACTCGCAACTCGAACTTGAAGGTGGAACCGCTTCGTGCGCGATGGTGCCAGCAATGTCGATGGTGCGACGCCTGGCAGGAGTCAGGCCAAGTCAAATGACTCGCACGCGGCCCTGGTCTCGTCCATTCATGGCTCCGAACGAGCATTCTGTTCCGCTGACGAAAAGCTACGGCACGATTTTCAAGTACGCAGCGCGTCGCTAAACTTCTCTCTGTCGTCAAGCAGCAGGCTAAAGCGAGTCTGTCGATATACTAGGTGACACTTGAGCGATCGTCGTACTCGGACGAAAAGTACGCGCTGTTCGTCGCGTACCAGACCCAAATCCATCACGATCCGGATAGCACGCCCCGTTCGTTCCGGCGATTTCTGGTCCAATCGCCGCTGGTGGTGAGCATTCCCCGTTCCCGTTCTCTCTTTTGGCAGTCTTGTTCACTGCGCGAATAAAGCCAGAGCCCATTCCATTTGAGACGCCGCCTCCCCGGCATTTACCATCGCACTTTGGATCTTATCACCAAATGTACAGATTGAATGGCGAACTGATGGCAGTAGGGGTCATCGACATTCTACCCGGCTGTATTTCTAGCGTCTACTTCATGTACAACGCGAAATGGAAAAAGTATTCGCTAGGGAAAGTATGTACGTTTCGGTGCCAGCCGTTCTCTTCAAGGTAACTGAGGTGGGTCGACGTATGTGTCAGCTCAGCGCCCTTCGCGAGGCCGCGCTCGCACAGGAGATACACGATGCTGGATTGTCCTCGTTGGACGCGTTGTATATGGGTACGTGGAATGTCGTTCGTTTCCCCTTGCTTTTTTTTTTGCAACTGACTCGGTGGCCCGATCAGGTTTCTACATCCATTCCTGCCCGAAAATGAAGTACAAAGGCGAATACGCGCCCTCGTTCCTCGCCGATCCAGTAGGCATGCCTGTAGAACAATGGTGGATTCCTGACGAGCCCTGAGGTCAGGAGGACGATACGTGGTACCCTCTCAAGGATTGCGTCGCGTCGTTGGACAGATACCGATACGCCGTGTTCTCTCAGCCGGACCATTCCCTGGCAGGCTCGGATGATCCTGGAGAAGGTGAGCATCCCGAGATGGTGTCGTGTGCATGAGCTGAACGTAAATCGATCGTAGACGTGCACGTCGACCACGAAGAGGAGTTGGCGAGCGGGGCGAGATCCATCTACTCCATTCAAGACAACGCTGTTTCATTGATCCCTACGACCGTGAGGGCCGCTCGCTCGCTCGCTCCTTTCGCTTGTTCTTTTTGCTGATCGCTGCCGCTGGTATAGATGTCCATGGGATGGAAAGTTGAATATAGGCGTCAAGAAATCGTGGGTTGCATACGTGCCCTCGGTACGGAACTATCCAAGGAGGTGATATTCAGGATGTAGAAAGGATCTGTTGGCTGTTTTGGGACACTTTTCTGTTGCCGACGCGTACATACTACCGGGTAATGGGTTTCGAGTCGAGGACCGTTCTATCGATGGGTTCGATCGAATGCTGCGCTACATTTGCAGCCAGAGCCAAGCCCAGAGGCTACCCGGGCAACCTCCGTTTAGAATAATCCCAGAAAAAAAAGTATCTATAACTTCTGGTTTTACTCAAGTCTCGAGAGTTCTGATTAGACAAGAGTGTGCCAAACGATACAGTTACCAAGTGATGAGGCTGATGGCAAGAGCTTTTTCATCTCCTCTCTTCTTCAGCTACGATTGCATTATTTTTTGTTCCCTTTCTTTTTCGTCTTTGGTCTTCGCCTCGGGCCTTTGCCCTCCCTCCCGCCACCTTTCCTCCAACAGTCGTCTTTGCTGTGGCCTTCCTTCTTGCAGTTTATGCAGAATTCCGATCCGGCGGCGCGGGCAGTTTCGGAGGTTATAGCAGCATTGGACGATGGTGTTTGGCGGCGTTTCTCCTCGAGTATCCCTGATATTGTGCTTGACAGCGTAGCTTCGTTAATCCGTATACCTTTAATGAAACGGTCCCAAGAGTCTGGGTCCTTCGGATCCGATGGTAAGGTCGCGAGGAGGGGGACAGACAGCGAGTCTGGTACAACGAACTCGACATCCGAGACGGCGAGGTATTGGATTGCCTGCTGATACTCGCTGATATGGGTTGATATATCGCCACCACTCGGCATTCGTCTGGTGAGACGACGAATCAAGTCGATTACTGATGCGGACCCGACTTGGCTAAATTCGGCAGCAAGCAACTCTCAAGTGGCATGAGCGGTGGGCAGGCGGGCTATCTTTATAACCAACTCGGCCTTGATACAACCTGCGATCAACGCTGACGCAGCAGCATCCATTTTGAGCCATACGGTACGTTCGAATGCGTCACAGGGTTCCTTCAACTTTCCGTTGACGATGTTGAGCAGGGCGCAGTGGCCAAGTACTTTGCGCATACGGTGGGCTCAAACGAAGTATCCTGGCTTGTTTGCGAGACGGTCTTTAAAGGTCATGAGCATGGATTGTGCAGATCTCCGTGGAACATATTGTTTGAATGGACTATGTATCAAACTCATCAGAAAGTGTGGGATGTCGTGCGTTTTCGGAGAACCCACGATATTCCAGACCGGATGCGATGCCATGCACCTGCAAGTCATCAGTATCGCTCGAAAAATAGGAGAATCATGACTAATTAGCTGCAGCCTCTCCATCAATGTGAGTATCGGCTCTTGAGGAAAGAGTGCAAGGTGCTGTGCGACATCCAAGGAAACACCACCCCGAGAGTCGGTTCAAAGATGGTCGCCACCCCGAGCAGTGGAACAAGATTCGGGTGCTCGAATCTTCTCACAAGGCCTAGCTCCTACTAGCTCGCGACGGATCTGCTAACAAACATGAACAGATGAACAAACACATTTTACATGGAATTAGATTGACCTAGTTGTGTAGCCGGTCCAGTCGCCTCCGACTTTCTTCTGGATTTGGATATTCGTAATATCTAAAGACCTTCAAAGCGGCCTAAAGGAGATGGGACAGGGTATCGTACTTGGAACGAAGGCTCGGTCATACCACTACACCGGCACATGTAAACGTCACTGAATGCGCCACCAGAGGCCCGAATGGCGGAATGGCGTTCAATTCGGTCTGTGAAGTCAACCAGCGCCGGGCGACCTTCAACGAGAGATCTGGGCGAAGGGGACCTATCATCTTGGTCAGTGCGGCCAACCGGCGACAAGCTGACAATGGGGAACTCGCCTGAGGGACGAAGACGACATGGATATCGATTGTATCCTTTGCAAGAAGAATAAAGGGAATAAACAGAAATGAAGCCGTACGGGATTAAAAGGGCGAACGCAGCACCCGTTCCCCTGGACAGGCACGTGCATGGTGAACTCATCGTGAGAAGTCGATTCGAGATGCTTCCCGTGACACCTTCGGAATTTCCTATAACGGCGCGACATGGATCGATCGGGACCAACATGAGGCGCGAAGAATGCAATACACGCGCGGGAGAGTGGGTGTTGCGCTCGCCCTTTGATCCCATCACCAGCGTTCTGTTGCCTCACCCTTCCTGCAAATCAACATCCATGTCGTCTCCATCGGAGTCCTTCATGTGAGTTCCCCATTGTCAGCTTGCCAGTCCGAGTCATTTTACCAAGATCATAAGGTCCTCTTCGCCTAGATCTTTCAATGATGGTCGCACACTGGTTGACCTCACGGATCGAATTGAACGCCATTCCGCCATTCGGGCCTCTGGTGGCGCATTCAGTGACATTTACAAATGTTGGTGCAGAGGTATGACCGGGTCTTCGTCCCAGGTACGATGCCCCGTTTTTGCTAGTGAATACCCTCATCTCCTTTAGGTCGCTGTGAAGGTCCTTAGATATTATGAGTCTCCAGATCCAGAAGAAAGCCGGAGGCGACTGGACCGGCTAAACAATCAAGTCAATCTAATTACATGTAAACTGTGTTTGTCCATCTGTTCATGTTTGTTGGCAGATCCGCCGCGAGCTGGGTCTTTTGAGAAAACTCGAACACCCGAATCTTGTTCCACTGCTCGGTGTGGCGACCATTTTTGAACCAACGCTTGGGGTGGTGCTACCCTGGATGTCGCATGGCACCTTGCATTCTTTTCTCAAGAACAAGGTGACCCTCACAATAGTCGAGAGACTGCAGCTGGTTAGTCATGGTTTCTCCTTTTTTTCGACACCACGATACTGACGATCTGCAGGTGCATGGCATTGGGTCTGGCCTGGAATATCGTGCGTCTTTAGAAATTGCGCTGTGATCTCACTTTTTCTGATTAGATTGATGTCATAGTTCATTCAAACGACGTGTTCCATGGAGACTTGCACAGTGTATGTTCACAACCTTTGCATTGATATTCACTCACCTTTTACCAGAGCAACATACTCATTGACATGGACCAAGCACCCCGGATCAGTGGTTTCGGACTAGCGCGCACGATCGAGAAAGTGCAACCTGGACTGACATACTTGCAACGATTATCAAACATAAACAATTTAGGGTCGATCAGGTGGGCAGCACCCGAGCGGCTCGAAGGAAGTAAAACACACCCGTCAGGGGACGTTTATTCACTTGGCTGCATCATGTTTGAGGTAATGTGACGCTCCCTGGTATCTTAACAGCCACCAGATCAACTTGTCGAGCAGGTGTTGTCCGGCGATATCCCATGGAAAGAGAAGACTGACTTCCAGGTTATTGTTCTGAAGTTGACGACGCATGAGTTGCCCTCTCGTTCAGAGTCCGGGACGATTCGAAACGAGTATTGGAAACTTATGATGCGATGCTGGTCAACGCACCCACAACAACGCCCCAGGGCAGGCGAGGTCGTACCTGCGCTGCACACGTTTTTCTCAAAGAAGCAGGTTCGATGTTAGTGTCGGACAGCCGACTCGTACCTGAAAAACTGAGCCTAGAACCTCAGCTAGTGAGTTTTCTCCCTTCGTACCTGTCGCGGAGGGGCCTTATGGACTGCCTCGTAACATCCAGATTCCTCGCTCTGTAAGCCTGATCGCCTATTCCTGAGGTTCCAATGCACCAACATATACCCCTCGTGATGTCAGATGCAATCACAACGCTCTTTTACACTGTAACTACTGTCAAATCTTTGTCCATCATTCGAGTACATAAGTATCTGTATAGTGGAATTTTTGTAGATCTGGAAGATATCAGGAATATTTGTGCCGAAATATTTGCATTACACGAGCATTTTGCATGATATCAGCAGTACCGGTACAGTATTGGGTGTTCCTGAATCCCTAGCTCATTTCAGAGATTCAAGATTAACAAGAGTAGTTGCCAAGCGATGAAGCGACCCGGCGTGAGCACAGGCTAGAGTCTGAGCGCAAGTTTCCTCGTTTCACGATGCAAAGTTTGCTCCATTGTCACTGGCAACTCACCGTCGATCAACGTTTCACCCTCATTTTGCTTTAATGCTCTCTCGAACCTACTAGGAATTGCCTAACCTGGGCGTTCTACCATATGTATGTACTAGTTGATAGTTTCGATCGAATGCTGTGCTACATCTGCACGCCAGGGCAACCTCCATATCCATATATATGATAGGATAAAAAGGATCCTTTACTATCTTTTTCACTCGAATTTTGAGAGCTCTATGAACGAGACTGCGTCAAAAGGTCGAGAATACAGTTGTCAAGCGATGAGGCAAGTCGTTCCCTGGCGTGAGCGCGTTACTTTGAGGTTTTCTTGTTGTGCGATGCAACAGTAGCTCTATTATCAATTATTCTGCTTTAATGCTCTCCCGAGCTAGTTTAGTAATTCTACTGAGCACGGAAGAGACATCAAAACGAGGGCAAAATGCCAATCATGCCCACCACCTCAACGTTTAAACGTACCTCCTACTGCCGCAGCCGTATGCCCGCCAGTTCTTGGTAGTGCCGCATGAGCGTTGCGACCTCCGTCGGAAGGAGGAAATTGTTCACGAGTAGGACCTGCCCGAGGTCAGAAAAATCATCACTTCTTGCCCCCTCTGACGACGCAACACGACGATAGGACGAGTCGCTCACCAGTAGCCACGCTCTCAGAGCCAACAGCCCAGCACCTTGTCTGATCAGTTCGGCATTGTCCTCAACGAATTCCTTGGTTCCGTTAAAGTAGTTCGCGACGAACTTGTTCCTGGGGAGCGGTTGCGAGTTCACCTTCGGACGCGGGTCGAACATATGCATGAAAAGAAGGGTGAGCTCACCGATTCAGGAAAATCCATCGGAACCAGAGCGCCTGCATCACCTTGTCCTCGTCGAGAATGTCGTCCAGTTCAAACAGCTCTTCCTCTCTGTCTATGATCATCCACTTCAGCACTCCGTACGGTTTCAGAGACAACGTGTTCAAGAAATCGAATAGGCGCGGGCCGCCAGGCCTGCAGGAATAGTAAACGTCGCCTCTGTCGTCCGTCTCTGGTAGGTATGGGTAGGTGAGCGATGGTCCGAGGCCGTCCTGGGAATCATTCCAACGTCCCGATACTGAACTAGCTCTGCTCCAAATATCGGCATCTGTGTCATCAGGGTAGCCAGACGCATCGTATTTTGGTTTGAGGTCTTCCTCCACACTCGTTGGGATGGTGGAGATGGAAGCAGTGCCAAATTCGCTAGCGATGCCAGATGGTGTGCTGGAAATACGGACAGGAGATTTCTGGTCGGAATATATGCTTTCGTTCGTTTCGAAGTATCTCGAATCAGATGATAATTCGGAGGTGGACAATTCCCTCATGGCAGGGACTGGAAGAGTTGCGACAGAAGTCCTGTATCGTTGTCCGATTAGCACGTTGACCTCGACCATTCCTTTTCAAGTGTCACTTACAATATTTCTGGTCGTTCATATGGGATAACCAAGGAAAGTGAGGTATGATGCTGGAAGTACCATGAGATCAAGGCTACAAGTGGGATAAAAGACGCACTTGATCCCAATGTGCTGGGACGTTTGGATGGTCCCACACGAGATGCTTGTCGAGCATTCTTGGGTTGGCGAATCGCTCGTGCAAGTTGCACAGTGGACACAACCACTCTTTCATGGAGCTCTTCGCAGTCATAGTTAGAGACATTCCAGAGTGGTTCGAGGCACTATTGGCAAGCGAGCAGTTATAAACCACGGAAATCGACGTGCGCGGAAGTGGAAGAGATTCTGTGTCAACACCAACTATCCGGCATCGATGTTGGAAACCCTTCCGGAGATTACGACGCAAGAAGGGTAGACGTCGCATGTGTTGAAGTCGAACGACGCTGGAGGAGAGACGCTCCAGTACGTCCAGAAGAGCCTGTGATGGTTCCGTGTGTTGAGGGACCTCCTCGTCTCCGGACTCCGATATACTGCTAGTCGGGTGTTCATCGGCGGGCTCATCCACGAAAGCGTCACCATCCTGGAACTGGTAAATGTCATCGTGCTCGTCCTCAGATTCCCATTCGGGCGAGCGGAAGCGGGGACGAGCCGCTGGCCGAGGTGCTGACTTCATGGCAATTTGATACTTGCGAGCAGCAGATTTGGCAATGCTCTGCCTGGGTGGCCTATCGGAGGTCGTGAACACCTAGAGAGCCAACATATCATTCACCATGACAAAGCTCACCGGTGTAAGCGTTCCTCACGTCTTCCACTTCCGATCTCATGACAAGAAGTGCCATCACGATGCTTCTCATGTGGCCCGATGTCTCCGCGGCGACAGAACCACTGTCTTCGTTTATTCTGCCTCGAATACATGGAATTCTGAGCCGGATTGCGTTGGCCAGCGGAATCAGTCGACATTCGGGCAAATCGCCTTCGAAGATTAGTGAACACTTTCCCAGCAGATTTGCTCCCCAACATGTTATTTCGAACCCTGCGACTATGTATAATGTTACTAGTTGTTTTGACGAAGTGTTCGTTGGCAATGTTCGCTGGAATGACCTTGGTGATTTGTCCCGACTTTGGACTGTCATCCCCGACACTTACGTCGATTCAAAGTGGATTTATGCGGAGGCTTAGCTAGAGCAGTAGTCTCATTAGAATTGTCCCACATACAAATGAGGCGTGACGCTCACCTTTCTTACTGTCCCTCTTGGCATTTTGAGGAGGTCGAGAAGGTTCAGGTTGAGTTAAATGATACTGTTGTGCGCGATATCGAGACGATGCTGCGCGCACAGTGGCACTCTCGCTATCTGAATCGCTTGCAATATCAAATTGCACTTTCCTTGCGCTTTTGGTGATTGGAACCGGACGACGCCTCTCATCTGGCCACAACCAATAAATCCACGCCACGATAGCAGCGCAGGGAACTCACCGCGATTGGTTCGGCTTAGGACGGCGGAGTCCACATCTGAATCTGGGGATCAGAAATACATGTATCAGGAAAAGTGAAGCGACTGTATAATATTATCGTCTTCAACATGCCGTCATTTTGGTTGCCAGCAGTGAGTGGGAGACTGTCACTGGACAAGTTAGATTCGCTCTGCACTGGCGACGGACGTCTCCTTGCGACTTTCGCGATGAGGTGTGGCCGAGGTGCCGCACTCTTGGCTATGACAGGATACTTGCGAATGAGGTTTGGCGGCACGGGGATGTCAGACGGTGTGTCAGATGAGTCGGACCCACTCTGCACTGGCTGCGTCGCCGCCGTCGCGCCCTTCCTCGCCCCCCGTACGGCGAGCCTGAGGATTGGCCGCGACGCAGTAGACTTGCGCATAAAACCGGGCTGGCCCATTGAGTTTGACGACTCGAGTTGACTTGGTGGCATTGATCAGAGGGTTGAAGGGAGTCGAAGGTGGCGTCAACACACACAAAGGAAGAAAGAAATGTTGCTACAGGACGGGGCGGCGCGGAACTCGAGGCAACTTCTATTTTGTCCTAAAAGAGTGTGTGCAGTGCAACCCTACCGATCATCTCAACAGTCATCGATGACCTACTTTGCTCAGCATCTCGACTCTTTGATCACCTCTCGAGTCACAAATTCTGACCCAAACACGCAATCGTTCGCGGAGTGGACCAGGTACACACGCCGTCTTGCACTTGATCATCCATCGATACTAATATGACATCAGTCCTAAGGCGTTTCACCATTCGGATGGTATGCATCCATTCTACATCAAGTTGGGGCTAAACATCTGCACCCGTAGACGGACTTTTCCAGTTTCCTGAGGATGATTTACTCGGCGACGAGACATCCTCTACGGTTCTAGATATCTTTTCTCGCGACGGCGAATCACCCGTTGTCATGACCGTCATTCAAGAAATGCTATGGTGTGTCCGACCCTGGATAAGCTTCCTGAGCGGCTGAATCACCAGGGGAACTAGTAAACCTGACCCTGATCATGCACTGCGGATCTTGCTGGATTTGCTCTCGAGCTCGCGCACGGAGGACGTGATTTCGAGCGAAGTCGCTGAGCTTGTAGGGTTTGATCAGATCGAATTAGTGACGGAATTATTAGGGACGCGTCGTTCTGCAGCAGCAGAAGTGAGTACATTAATTTCGTTGCCTCTCCATCCGAACAGTGTGTGTTTCATAGCTCTCTCGTTACTTGAACTCGAGAAAAGAGCAGGGAGCAAGTAACACCAACTATCAGTCATCGAGTAAGGATTGTTCTTGTCGTGTCATATTCCCCGGTGAACCTTGTCACAGCTAGTCTTGCACCGGAGGATGCTCAACGCCGTATCGAGGAAACTTTGAGGGCAAATGCCGCTCGTCCTCTATTCACTGGAACAGCAGTGAGTAATACTTTTTCAATGTATTTCCCCAAAGGCTAACATCCATCAGCAAGAAGCCCCTGAGGTTTTACCTCATATCTACACCTCCTGGTCTAATGTCGGCGGCGGAAGCGTCTTATCACAGTATGGAAGCAAATACATGCTCCCGATCGGGACAACGAGACAAGACTACGAGGTCAGCTCTGAGAGCCCACTTCTCCAGCCATCTGATGTGTCCTTCAGGATTACGAAGAAGTGGTCATACCTCCCGCTAAAACAGTTCCGCCGCGGGGCTCGGAACGTCTCATACCTGTCTCTGAGCTTGATGAGTTGGCTCGAGGATCGTTCCCGGTAAGTGACTTCATGAGTCCCGGTCAGAGCCAGCTTTGATCCGAATTTCTCAGGGATATACTTCTCTGAATAGAGTGCAATCAATTGTCTATCCTACTGCTTACAAATCTAACGAGAACATGCTTGTATGCGGTGAGGACTTGAGCTGGCTGATCGACGGACTTGTTGATTAATGTTCCATAGCTCCCACTGGCGCAGTAAGTGGTATACTGATCAAATACATACCTTGATGATAACTTATAACAAGGGTAAAACTGATGTTGCGATGTTGGCCATTTTGCGCGTTCTGGATCAACATAGGTCAATTATTGCTCCAGGATCACCTCTACGGGCATCCATACACCGCGACAGCTTCAAGATTATATATGTGTGAGTTCGAGTGATCTCACCATCCCACATACCTATAGCAAGAGTCCAGAGCACCGATGAAGGCTTTGGCTTCAGAGATTGTTCAAAAGCTCGGAAGACGCTTAAGATGGTTGTCGATATTGGTCAGGGAATTGACAGGTCAGTGTCTTTCATGTTACTCTGTGAATCCTACTGAACTACTTTGTACTAGGTGACATGCAACTCACAAAGGCTGAGATTGCGGAGACTCAAATCATCGTTACTACACCCGAAAAGTGGGACGTAGTCACTCGAAAACCAACAGGCGAAGGTGAACTTGTATCTGTACGTATATTTTTCACTCGCCTAGACAACCCGATACAATTGAACAACTACTGCAGAAACTGAAACTTCTCATTATAGATGAAGTTCATCTTCTCAACGGAGAACGAGGTGCTGTAATTGAGACGATAGTAGCTAGAACTCTGCGCCAGGTGAGTGGCGAGTTATTGAGTGTCTGGATAGCCTTCAGAACTCAAACAGGTAGAATCCAGTCAATCTATCATCCGGATTGTAGGTCTGAGTGCCACCCTTCCAAATTATGTCGACGTTGCCGATTTCCTAAGGTCAGCATCGTTTACAGATACAGCACCTTGATTCTTGACTTGGTGTTTTTTTAGCGTCTCTCGATACACTGGTTTGTTCTATTTCGATTCGTCCTTCCGACCAGTTCCTTTAGAGCAGCACTTCATCGGCATTCGGGGAAAACCCGGGAGTCAACAATCGAAAAGGAACCTTGACCGTGTCACGTTTGAGAAGGTATCAGAGCTGGTCTCCCAAGGACACCAAGTCATGGTATTTGTTCATGCACGCAAAGAAACAGTTAGCGCGGCGCTCGCTCTTAAGGATGCTGCTACCCAAGAGGCTACACTAGATGATTACAGCTGTCAAGATCATCCACGATGGGACATCTTCCGCAGGAACATTGGTGAGTCACAAAACAAGGAGATGAAGCAACTTTTCGACGACGGCTTCGGTATTCATCACGCTGGGATGTTGAGGTCTGATCGTAACATAATGGAAAGGATGTTTCAGGAAAGAGCAATCAAGGTAAGGCAGCCAATAATGATTTCGACATCGATTGATGTTGCTGAAGGTTTTGTGTTGTACTGCCACTTTGGCGTGGGGAGTTAACCTACCTGCGCATGCAGGTGCGTGTTGAATCAAATCCACTAGATGCACACCCACAAATGTGCCATAGTTGTCATCAAAGGCACGCAACTATACGATAGCAGGAAAGGTTCATTCGTGGACCTTCCTATCTTGGATGTCCTGCAAATTTTTGGTCGCGCTGGACGACCTGGACTAGAGAGCAGTGGTGAAGGGTATATATGCACCACGCAGGACAAGCTCACGCACTTCCTCGACGCTGTTGCTTCGCAGGCAAGCAAATCTATTACTGCAGCTGTTGAGTGTACTGATTAAAAATCATAGAATCCGATTGAATCACAGTTAGTCTGCGCCTCCCTCACGCCCGCATCGGTTACTCAATTTTGACAGATTTCAACTAGGCATGGTGGACGCATTGAATGGGGAAATCTCCCTCGGAACTGTAGCCAACGTCGAGGAAGGCGTGCGTTGGCTTGGATATACGTATCTTTTCGTGCGAATGCAGAAAAATCCTACACAATATGGTAAGGGCATTTTGGGAATCAATTCTGTTGCTAACAGTAGGGCAGGAATCTCACGAGAAACACTGATCGATGATGCCGGGCTCCTACAGCGGCGAACAGAATTGATCACATTATCAACACGCAAACTGACAAAGCTGTCCATGATTGACTTTAATGCCGACAGTAACATGCTCACTATTAAGGACGTTGGGAGGATAGCTGCAAAGTACTATATCAGCTATCGATCGATCGAGGTCTTTCAGACGAAATTCAAGTCGCAAATGACCGAGGCGGATGTCTTGGGTGTGCTCAGCATGAGTACAGAAGTACGTTACTCATTCCCAAGTGTATAAATCCTGACTCCAGTGGCGGTACTGCCCCAGTTTGACCAGATTCAAGTTAGACAGTCGGAGGCTGCGGAATTGGAACAGCTGATGAAATTCATTCCTTGCGAGGTTCCGGTGAGTAGACATAGTCGTCAGGTGTCCATGAGTCTAATGTCAGCATAGGGGGGTTCTGACACTAGTCAAGGGAAAGTCAATATACTTTTGCAGGCTTTCATCTCCAAACTTCCCATTCAAGACTTTGCGTTGGTATCGGACACCGCATACGTGGCTCAAAATGGTGGACGTATCCTGCGAGCTCTGCTCGAGATTGCTATCAGTCAAAAATGGGCCAATGCGGCGACCGCACTTATGGGAATGAGCAAAGCCGTCGAAAAACGAATGTGGCCTTATGAAGAACCGCTGAGACAATTCAATTTGAAGGCGGAGATCCTACACGGTCTCGACGAGTCGCGTACGGAGTACCACCCCGCAGAGCTTGCTACGATGACGTCCGCCGACCTAGGAAACCTAATCCGCTTGAATGAATATCAAGGTCGTGCGTTGCTCACTGCCGCAAAACAGTTCCCTTTCCTTGAACTAGCTTATTCGCTACGTCCGCTGGGACCAGATACATTGAAGGTCATCGTCAACGTGACTCGTGGCTTTGAATGGAAGCCCAAAGTCCATGGATCCGTCGAGCCATTTTGGCTATGGGTCGAAGACCACGAAGGGCATACAATTTTGCAGTTGACGGAGATCCTCTTCCGGGAATCAACAGATGCACTGGACGTGGAGTTTGTGATCGCGATATCCGCGGACACCCTACCACCATCGATTACCATTCAAGTCGTTTCTGACAAGTGGTTAGGAGCATATAACGAATTGCCCGTGCAACTAGACGATATATGCATGCCTGTTGCTTGCGATTCCCATGTTGGACGGGTAGACGTTGGCTTTCTTCCTCTTTCTTCAATACGCTTTCCGCAGCTAGAAAGTTGCCTTTCTCACCTTCGTGAATTCAACGCCATACAAACCCAGGTATTCTGGAGCCTTGTGAACACAAAATTGAATGTCCTTGTTGCCGCACCCGCAGGTTGTGGAAAGTCTCTTCTGGCATACATAGCCATTTGGTACGAAGAAGCCTTATGTTTCCTGCCCAATGATGTATACGTTATCTAGGAAAACCCTGTTCAAGTCAACCTCACCGACTTGGGCCCTCATCGTTGTTCCAAATGGCAGTGCGGCATCAAAAACGGTCTCAGAGCTGCGCTTTACATCGAGTGCGATGGGCATCGGATTGGAGCACTCGAGTGGAACAAACTTGTTCAGCTCATCTAACAGAAGAGCTATAAAGGTGGTCACCGCCACGAACCTTCTCAACAGCCTCAACCCCAACTTGAATGGCTCAACCGCAAATCCGAGCTATCCTAAAGTCATTCTATATGAGGATCTAGATCAGATGGATGCTTCCTACGAGCTTGGTGTCACTCTGCTGAAACACGCAACAGAACGTTTTCCAAGTCGCAGGATAGGTCTCGCGAGGTCGCTCATCGATCCTACAGACTTGGCATCGTGGTTAGACGTCGAACCAATGGGACTCCACAGCTTCCTACCCAGGGACCGCGAGCAGCCGCTGACGTGCTCCATTGAACCTTACACAATCACGCACTCGAGTGCCCTTTACAAGGCTCTCGCGAAGCCCGTCTATACGGCTGTCCGGAGCATCCATACGGGCGATTCCAGCGTCGTGTTTGTTCCTTCTCGCAGGCACTGCGCAAGCATAGCGCAAGACTTGATCACGCAATGTGCGTTGGCCTCGGTCTCCGAGAGGGGGTTCCTCCCAGAATCGGTTTCCCAGGGTTACGTCGAAGACTACCTCGCGGGAGCACAGGACCCGACGTTGATCGATTCCGTGTCGAGGGGCGTCGGGGTGTTCCATCACGGCATCTCGAAGTCGGATCGCAATCTGATTCTCGAGCTCTTTGCAGAGGGAATCGTTAGACTCTTGATCGCGGCGCACGAAACTTGCTGGAGTCTTCCGGTGCGCGCGGAGGTCGTCGTGGTCATGGGCACCCAGTATATACAACTTGGCGACGATCCCGACAAGTCTTCACGACGACTGAGGGACTACACGATCCTGGACGTCGTGCAGATGCAAAGTCACGCCGTCCAACAAAACAGAGCTGGGCGCTTTGTGCTATTTTGTCCTGCGGAAGGGGTGGAGATGTTTAACAAGTTCCTCAACGAAGACGGATTGCCGCTGGAGTCACAGTTGTTGGAAACGGACGTTTTGGAGAAGTGGTACGAGGAGCGGAGAAAGGACGGGACTATAGGCAGCAAGCAGGACGGGGTTGATTTGCTTTCCTTTACGTACCTTGCTCGGCGGATCAAGAAAAACGCAACCTACTACGACCACCGCCCTGATACGGCTGAAGGCGAGGCACTTTCAAACATAGTTGACAGGTTTTGATGTAATTCACCCACACGTCGGGCACATTTCACAGCTCTCTTGATGCGGCTCTGATGAAAGCACTACTTAAGTTACAGATTCAGATCTAGAGTCTATTCTAAACAAGGAACTTGGCCAGGCCCTGAAGGCGTTCCCCAGCTTGTCTGAGCGTGTCCAAATCTTTGCAAAAGGCAAAGCGGGCGTAGTTCTCGCCAATGTTGCAGTGCTCCTCGCAATAGAACTGGAACGGTCAACTGCGCGATCAAGGCGGCTATGGAGGATTACTCACCTCGCTGACAGGAATGGTCGATACGCCAATTTCCATGGCTATGAACCAACAGGCCCTGACAAAGACAATGAGCGAACAGGACAACAAAGCGCAAAACGCGACATACCTGAAGTCTCTTCCACGACCTTTCACGGATTCCGGGAAAGGGTAATCCTCCGGGAATTTGACTTTGGAAATGTCCTGTGACGTAACAAAGTCAAAAAGGTTCCTGACTTGATGTTTACAACCCTCACCACCAACACAAAGTATGTGCCTTCTGGCAGACTATACTTCAAGCCGACCTTATCGAACGCAGAGAGAAGAATGTCACGCCTCTCCTGGTATTCTGCGACTTGTTTTTCAAAGAACCCATGAGATTGTGCCTGTTCAAGGCCGGTTGCCACGGCTTCCTGTAAGGGTGAATTGGTGCAAAACACTATACGAGTGCAGACGGCGAGAGTGGGTTTGATGATGTACTCGGGGCCGACAAGCCAGCCAACACGCCAACCTGTGGCGGCGAAAGACTCTGGAGCGCAAAATTAGAATTCAGTAGGTTGAAGGAAATATACTCTGCGGACTCACTGCCAGCTGAGAAGACTGTGACGGTCCTGTCCCACATGCCGGGGAGATTCGCGATGCGAACGTGTTCCTTCCCCTTGTAGACAAGGCAGTCGTACTTTTCGAGAGAAGATCAGGCGGCGAAAGGGGGTATCAGAGGGGATCTGCGCACCACTTCGTCCGACATTACGAGGAGATTGAACTCTTCTGCGATGGCAGCAATTTTTTCGAGTTCTTCTCTAGAGAAAACCTTGCCGACGGGATTGTGGGGTGTATTTACGATGATCATCTTGGCTCGCGGGGTGATGGCTCGGCTGTAAGTAAGCTGGTCAGGCGGGGACGTGAATGACGGGGTACGAAATGGACATGCCGCAGCTCGTCAAAGTCGATCCTCCACTCGCTGCTGTTAGGTTTCTCACCCGATAGGTCAGGATGAAGGGGGACATAGACAGGTTTTCCACCGTTGAAGGTGATGGAAGGAAGATACTGATCGAAGAAAGGCTCGAACATGATGACCTCATCACCCTGCTCCAAGAAAGCGGTGAATACACAGTATTGGCCTGAGGGATAGATAAATCAGTAACTTGACAAACATTAGGTCGGAGGCGGCACCTTCGTTGGCACCACTAGTGACGATGATTTCGGACTCTACGTCAAGGGACCTATTATTGAAAGAAGGTTCGTAAAATTTCTTGATGGCTTCACGCAAGCGTATGCGCCCCTTTGGGTGAGAGTAGTGGTTGGCCATCGTCTGCGAGAGGGCCTGATTGGCAGCATCGGTGACCCAAGGAGGAGGGGGAAAGTTCATGTAGCCTTGACCAAGATTGATACAGTCGCGGGGAAGGTTCGCGGCGCTGGAGAGAAATTGAATGACAGAATACATAGAATGAGAAGCAGGCGACACACTTGAAGATAGACCAGACATCCTGGGCCAAGGCACGCCCCTCGAAGAGGCGAGTAGAGAAGGGGATGAGATTGTTGCGGACGCCGTTCGGGAGAGCAGGGGAAGTCATTGTTGGATCGGGGGCAGAAGTACTGGTAGACATCGTCGGACCACCGAGTTTAAGTAGACGACGCGCTGATATCCGAGATAGTGACGAGATCAATTGAGATTGAGAGGGCAGGGGCATCAAATATATGAGAGATGGCCGCCGCACTGACCTCGTCGCTTGTCCGTCTAAATGAGGCGAAGCTATTCGAAATCGACCTTTCCATTTTTGGACAACCCCACTTCTGTCTTTGTTTGGTATTTTGTTCCCACACAGCTGATTTCTCATCTTGGTCGTCCCAACTTGGCATTTCCTTGACGCGTCCATGTCAACTCAGTATGTCTTTTCCGTTTACTTGTCCTTTTCTGCCTTACAACTTCCAGCAGCTCAGCGTCCTCAGACATTCACTCTTCACCCGCCGTCGTATCTCCTCCAGAGAGCGACGAGGAAGAAGTTTTTACGTATCCTGCGCCCGTTGTACATGACGAAAATGACACGAACGAACGTGATGACGCCGAAGAGTTTGTCTATCCCAATGACCCCGTAGATGCCATAGTGCATCAGGATCCCCCTGTAGGTTCGCCAGAACATACCCTCGACGCTCAGTTGTCCCCGGACTCCGTTGTCGAATCACATCCCTTGGTCGAGATTGTTCTTTCGTCTCCGTCTCAAACACATGCTCTATCCCATCCCTCACCTGCCCAGCTCGAGGCCTTGTCCGCTGCTGCTTCCCAAGGTGACCTCGTCCTGCTGAAAAAGCTGTTTGCTACAGCACTCCAGGGTGGCGAACTCGAGGCATTCACTCTAGCAAACGACGCTTCGTCACGTACGGGTTTCACCCCACTTCATGCTGCTGCTAGTCGCGGGTATCTCGACATCGTCAAATGGCGTCAGTCCCGTATTCTTTTTCAACCTTGCACGACAACTCTGATCATGTCCTACCAGTCATCGAAGACTGCGGCGCGATGCCGGACTTGGAAGACCGCGAAGGAGAGGTTGATCTACCTTTGTTTACCTCGTTTTTTATTTTTTCTGAACTATTGCCTAGACTGCTCTGCACAAGGCTGCATTGAATGGTCACATGCCAATCGTCCAACATTTGTTGACGGATAAAGCAGATGTTCATGCACGTGATGCAGATGGGTGGACCGCCTTGCACAATGCCTGCTCAAAGGTAACCTATGCTCCGCATCACACACGTGGGACTCATCACTCTCCTTCTAGGGATACTTGGACATTGTACGACGGCTGTGTGAAAGCGGCGGTGCTGCGAATGCAATAGGTGGAGTACGTGGCGTTGACCTTCGCAACAAAGGAGGTTGGACACCCCTTAGTAGGTCGTCTCTCACTGTCGACACTTTATTCTTAGTGACCCTCTTTATAGTGAATGCCGCTTCCAAAGGACATCTGCCGGTCGTGACGTATCTATTGTCCAAACAAGCTGCAGACCCACTGGTACGAAACAATTGGGGTGAGACTGCATATGATGTTGCTGCTTCCGTATTCGAAGTGTGGATTTGCGAGGTATCACACATGCAACTTTGGTGTTTTACTCTCTTAAGTACTCTTTCAGGTCTTGCAAAAAGCCGAGGTAGAGCGGTGGCGCGCTACGACCACGTCATACAATCCAATGCGTGTGCATACGACCATACCTTTGATCGTGTACGAGAATCAACGTCTTGATAGTCGTTTGAAGACGCTCGCAGTTTCTGGGGGACGGCCCAAGTTTTCTGCATCTGGTCTTGGAAGGCATGGCCGTCCTGCGCCTTTCGAACTGAAGCTGTCCCTTGCCAACGAAAACACGGGGGCCAAAACGGTGGCCTTATTGCATCGTATTGATGTACAGCTCCCCCTGACATCCGATCCATATATATTGCCCGATGCTTCCCGCCGGGACACCTCCATACTAGAAGGTGCTGAGCGAAGTCATTTTTGGCTGTAAGTGTTTTGCTTGCTGGCTGCATACTCATGTAAAGTAAGTAATTCAACAGATCGGACTGGGTTATTGACGACACCCACCCTGGAGTGAGCCCAGACAGTGGCTGGCAGTATGCACATAGTTTTAGCGCCTCAGATGAAGCTTGGTCACCGGAACCCCCACCACAGCTTGTACGCCTCTTATCCGGCGCTGGAGTCGTGACAGCCGGTTTGTCTTCCCCGCCACGGAATCATGGGCGTGCAAACAGTAGCAGTTCCTCATCTTCTGTGTCCTTGCGCACAAACACGTGGGTACGTCGCAGGCGCTGGGTCCGCGTCATGCGCCGTAATCCTTTCCCTCCCCTCCCTTTCATGGAACCTGATGGCGCGATGTACGACCTTGCCCATGATGGGTCTCTGATCCCGCGCGTAAGCGATTCCGAGAGCGCAGAGGGATATGAAGAGGGGCAAGAACTTGGAGCGATGCGTCCCAACAGGTTATCTTCTGCACAAGATTACGTGGCGCGTGCACGTTATCTCGTCGGAAATCATTTAGAGAGTAACGAGGAAGCTCCATCTGCCGCCGGAACTCGTCGCGCCATTGCCAAACTTGAACGGGCGACAAGTGAACTCAGGCGTGGAATTCTAGGCCAGTCCCCCCTGCCGGCCATATATAGCCTTGCTTAAGAGTTCAACAGGTGACGACGACAAGGAACGAAAAACGCAGGCTGAGGTCTTATTAAACGCGTATGGCCGAGAGCTAGAACGACGTCGACTTTCGGCGGGTGCTCAAGGTCTTCTGAACACCGGCCTTGACGAGGAATTTGATGA
>JBBPLL010000065.1:0-78920 GCA_038089755.1 Leccinellum rugosiceps | reverse complement strand
AGCAGTATTTGCAACTCTTCATCGCAGAAAAACAAGATAGATGGGTTGAATGGCTTGCCCTCGCCCAGTTTAACTTTAATAACACACAATCCTCGGCAACTGGTTTTGCACCCTTCCAGCTCACTAAGAGCTTCGCCCCTCGTTTAGGCTTTGAACCTAATTTATCTGTTAAAAGCCCTGCTGCTGCAACGTTCACAGGCGAGATGAAAACTCAATTGCAAAAAGCAAAAGATGCTCTGGAGCATACCTGGTTGCGGATGAAGTCACAGGCTGACAAACATCGTTCCAAAGCCCCTATCTATAAGATCAGTGATCTTGTTTGGCTTTCCACCAAACACTTGGATCTTGGCGAAAATAGACCATCTGCCAAACTGTCAGAACAATGGATTGGACCTTATCAGGTTATCGAGAACCATGGTCCTAATTCTGTACAACTACTCTTGCCAAAAAGTAATCGTGCAAGAGATGTGGTTAATGTTGATCATGTCAAGCCATACATTGAACCATTGGAAAATCAACCTTTCTACAAACCCGGCCCTCTTACTGTTTCTGATGAGGGTTACGAAGAGTTTGAGGTTGATTATATAGTCGACTCACAACCTGTTGGGTGTGGTTTCTGGTACCTGGTGCATTGGAAGGGCTATGATGACTCCAATCGCACTTGGGAACCTGCTTATGCTTTGAAAAATGCCCAGGGGGCCATTAAACTGTTCCACAAATCTCATTCCAACACACCTCGATGCTTGAAAATGACTCGTGAGGTTTTCAACGGGCTGTTCCAGCCTCTCATGAATTTTACCAACGGTTCGACAGAACCTCCCCCTCCTGATCTGGAATCTCAGGGCTAGTTGGGGGGTGATGTTGCAAACCTCATTTTCTCCAGTTAACTTTAACTTTTATCTTTCGATTCATGTCTTTCGAGTCATGTGACCCACTTAATCAGCTATCACATGACCCCTCACGTGATGTCACGTGACCTTATCACTTATTCTCTTATCAATGATGACATAGTCTAGACTTATACATGTACACCTCATGTATGGGAATACTCCCACATTTGTGAGAACACTCTAACTATATATAGTAGTAGTAGATAGCTTATTGTCAGACACAGCTTGGTCTGTGCGCATGTACCAGTAGTATAAATACTTGAATGCAGCAACCGAACAAGCCAGTCTTGTTCTGGTTGGAATTCCCCTTCCATGACAGTCCCCCTCCTTTGTTAAGTTTTAGTGTGAGGTGCCTAGTGCTGTTATTGGTGCAAAGGGTCGCCTTCAACTGCGGATGACTCATATCTTTGTCATCCTGCTTCCTTGACATTCCATGATGTTCTATCATCATTCTCTAGTATAGAAGATATGTACATAGATACAAACATATCCTGTACATATATAAACCTGGTGGTTTATCCCCAGGAAACTAATGAAGTTTTTCCTTTACTCTTCCATCACTCAGTCCATCCTTAACTGCCTTGAATATCTTCATCATACTTGACCTCTCTTGTTCAACACTACCTTCAGTTATACAGTGAGTATCTCCCACTGTTCTCTTGGTTTCTCCTTTGAGGCATACTGTGCTCCACGAACAAGACTTGCTATCTTGTTAAAGCCTATATAGATGGTTGAGGTGCCAAAAGGTTGGTCTTTGGAGTGCTCCCATGAAATGCCCAAGGTCTGGGAAACATTGTCAATATCCTGCATGTTGTATGTGAATAGGCTGTCATGCGAGGAATGCAAAGAGTCATTTGATAGGTCCTTAATGGGTTTAGCACAGTCCTCATTGAATTCCTCATGTAAGCCTCCTTGTGATTCTATGCCTGGAAACCAGATGTGGCTGCCCAATTGTTTCATGCCCCCATTGGAAGCAATTTGGCTTTTCCATTGGGCACGTGTGGTGTTGTAATCAGAGAGGGACTCACATCTGATATGTACAAAAATGTGGTCAGAGTCTACTCATTTGTCAAGGGATCCAATGCCTCGATGTCTGAAGATTTCTGCTCCTGCATCTGTAACCATGCCATATATACCGGCTGATGGGATGGCTCTGAAGGCCATGCATGTGTCTACATAGAACTGGTCATTACCTGTGTAGACAACTACTGAAGGCCATTGGGATTCATGGAGGGGAATTGTGCAGTAGGCTTCCACGACATCACGCGTTGCAGCTTCAGATTTCAGGGGAAGACAGGAGATTAGTAAGTAGATTATGGAAAAGATTCCCCACAAGGTCAGGAAATCATTTGCACTAATGGCGGAATTGATTGATTGGTTAGGGAATTGGGGGAAGGGGGTTAGAGGGTATGAGAAGTTTTGTACTAATCTGAATTTGCCAGGGTGATCTGGCTTAGGTACGATTGAAATCAGGGAAGATTGGAATGGGCCAATTAGCGTGGATAGTAATGAGGCGGTGAAAGGTCCAAGATATCTGTTTTTGGCTATTTCTTTGTCTAGGGTTTTATTGAATTCCACTCGATAGAGGGTGGCTGATTCCTTATTGGGGGGGTTTGTACATGCGGGATAGAAGGAAAGTTAATCACAAAACCATTATGAAAGCCTATTGGCATGTGAGAGAAATGAGCTAATAAATCTGCTGTCTGCAAAGCTGCCTCCCATGTGTCAGGTTTGTACAGAGTTACTGGAAAGTGGGTCCTGAGCACAAGGGCATTGGTGGGCGCCATGGGCAGAGGATCCACATCCTGAGCAGATGTGCAGAGGGTGGTGGGGAAGGGAGCATCCCTCTGGTCTCTGCCAGGACAAGCACAGTTGTTTGTTGTCCTTCTTAGAGAAGGTGCCCAGTCCCTTCCGGTAGCAGAGCATGTTATACCTGTTGTCCCACGTGTGGAGTGTGTCATAGCGATGCACAGCATGTCTGTGCCTGCTGAGGCAGATGGAACAGATGGAGAGGATGATGGACATGATTGCAGGTGAATTAGGTTCCTGTGTAGTGGAACGAAAGGAACACTGTCATTTTGACATATAGTCAGCTGGGAGGCACAAGGGAGACATGGGGCATTTGGATGAACTCACCAATCTCGAGTGTGAGGAGCCCGACATGGAGGGTGTTATGCTCATGAAAGAGTGCATCTGGGTGGACAGCTGGTATGTGTTGATTGAGGTGGAAATGCATGTAATGGAATCAGTGACAGCATTTGGATGTATGAGGTGACAGTGACACATGGGGGTGGGGGCATGTGTGAAACAGTGATGCGGGGGAGAATAGTCATATGCAGGAGGGCAGTGACATGTGAGTTTGTGCATATGGGAGTTCCAGTGGACACATTTGTAGTGTAGTAGCAAGAGCAAACATACTGGTCAGTATGGATTCAGGCAGGAAAGGGAGGTTTGGCATACCTCTTGGAAGTTCTTGGCTCATTGTTTGTCTTCAATCTCTTTCAGGTCGCTGAGAGTGTTACGAAGCACAGTCTCATTGATGATCAAGAGACTGAAGGCTACAGGGGAGCCAATCATTTTGTGCCAGTTGAGGTACTGCTAGCCTTGGTACATCATGAGGGCTCTCTGCTGGCAATGGATGCGTGAGGAGTGCCAGGGGTGCACCTCAATGCCTCTCCAGAAGGTGATGAACATGTTGATATGGGAGAAGTCCCAGTTGCATTCACGCATGGCGGCAACCATGCAGATGGCTGCCAGGCCAAATTGTTCAAAAGAGAGTTCCTCATCAGAGATGGAAACGAGTTTGCTGTGAGCAGAAGCAGAAGGTATGAAGGAGGGGGTGCCGTCATCCAAGGTGATGAGGGAGAGTGATGCATCATCTGGGATGTTTGCCTTTGTACAGTCCACTGCATCCAGACCTGGGTTTGTCCAGTACCATAGTTCAACGAATTGGTGGTTTTTTAGCTTATGCATGGCCACGTGAGCAGGAACCATGACTGGTTCTATGGGTACCGGAGCGTCGGGGATGAGGGCAAATTTTGCCTTGTTCTTTTTGCGCTCCTCCTTGAGGGCTAGTTCTTCCTCCTCCTGTTGTTGGCGGAGCTGGTCTGCTCATTCTGCCTCTTCTGCTTGGGCTATCCGAGCTTCTTGTCTTTCTCTGTCCCGGGCCTCACGTTCTTTCCGTCTGTTGGCGTGGTACAAGGTCCGGAGTGAGATGACGGCTAAGTCGGGGGGAAGGCCATTGTTGATGAGGTCTTGTCTGTCACATTCGAATTCTGGGCCTGCAAAGTCGGGCTCATCTTCGTGGGGAGGTTGGTTCATGCTGAAGCAGAGAACGAGAAGATGAAAAGAGAAATGATGCGAGAAAGAAATGGATTGAGTAGCTGTAGGCTAGGGCTACCCTACGAGTCGCGAGGTGGGAAGAGGCAAGAGACGCACGCCACCTCGCTGACTCATGCACGGACTACTTTCTAGGAAAGCGGCGCACGCGCCGCTAACCTAGAAGACTCAGAGAGAGTAAAAGAAAGAAAGAGAAAAAAAAGGAATAACAAAACTACTAGAAACTAGAGAGAAAAAAATATATTACACGACAATACAACCACAACACAGGAAACAAAGGAGAGAGCACGAGTCCAAAAAAAATCGTCGCTCACTCCTCATCACTCGGATTCGTCAAATACTCGTCGTCATCGCTCAACACCTGCTTGCGCCCCGCACTCCGCGCTCTGCCCCGCTGTGGATGCTCCTCGTCCTCCATCGGCGTCAACGCAGAATCGTACGACCCAGACGTCGACGGAGCGGGTTGACTCGTCGGGAGCGGTGCGGCACCTGGGAGATCGGTGCCCGCACTCACCTTGGCGAGTGTTGCCAAAAAGACTTTTTCCATCTCCTCGGCGTCAACGTACACCCACGACCCCTCTTGGTTGTACGTCCGTGCATTGTCAAACATAACCTTCCAGTCGTCCTTGAATTGCGTGATACTCTTGTAATATCCGGCAGTGATACGTTTGCGAATGCCAGAAAGGGCGATGGGGTGTGTGATGAGTTGGTAATAGTCGGGGTAATCCTGCCACAGTCGAGTGTGTTACAACGCGGTCTCATTGATAGGAAAATAAACACATACCCTCTTGTCTGGAAGTTCACGGAATAGTTCACATCTCTTCCGTCCGTCTCCATCCTCACAAGCGAGAACCGCCTTATAAACCTCGTTGAAAGCTTTTTTCATCCTCTCTTTTATGGCGGGAGGAATCTCCGGTATCTTCGTCTTGCGTCGTTTCTGGTTGACAAACAAATATCAGTACCAACACGCCAAATTATGCAAGCGATAACGTACCGAGTCTCTATCATCCTCTTCCTCTTCGTTCACGGAAGGCGTCACAGACATGGACTTCATCGGGCGCTTCCGCTTCCCAGCAACTGCAGGAGGCTCGTAGTCGGCCATCTTTGTCTTGCCCTTCCGTTTCCGGCCGCGACCGTCCGTCTCGCTGGCAGGCGTACTTCGACCAGGCGTCTCGCTCTCCTTGATCAGCTTGTTGGTCACCCGCCGCTCCTTCTTCTCTCTCGCCCGATCTGCCAGCTCCTGAAGATCCTCGCCGTCCTCGACAGCCATCGCCCACTGCTCGTCGCTCAAACCATCATTGTAATTCACCACATTCCTCCGCCGTTGACCCCGACCCTCGGTCACCTCGTCAATCTCCTTGGGTTCAAAGGGTTCGTCGGTCTGGTAACATTCGGGAAGTTCCTCGAGTTGCATGAGTTGTGCCGGAGGTCTGCCGCGGTGTCCTGCAGCTCGCCAGTGTTCGACTGCTTCTCGTTCGCGAGCCATGTCCATAGCGCGGAAGATCACCGCTTCATCGTCATTACGGGAGAGCATCTCATTCAATTCATCGTCGTTCATGTCACCAGCCTCTTCGTTCTCTTCCTCTTGGTCCGCTTCAAGGATAGAACGCTAGCGAAGAAAAGATATAGGGTCCCATGTAGCGTGATTATCAGGGAGATGCTCACCAAGAACTCTTCCTGTTCCTCCACCGTCGACTTATTATCGAAGCGACCAGCTTGAATGACCTTGTCGTCGATGTCGAGCTTATATCGTGCACGAGCATACATTGCCTCCTCCACACTCTTCTCGGTGATGAAACGCAGGATGCGAACAGACTTTGTCTGACCTATACGATGGGCACGATCTTGAGCTTGCAAGTCGGCGTGAGGATTCCTACGACAGCATTAGTCTACACGCTCAGTCACATGGCTGGACGATACTCGCCAATCAGAGTCGAAGCTGTGCCCGAGGTTCAGCACGGCACAACGTAGACAAAATCAAACTACACACATGATGACCGTATCGGCGGTCTGCAAGTTCAACCCCAACCCGCCAGCACGGGTCGACAAGATGAACACCTTATATTCCGAGCCCTTTGCGTTGAACGATGCCACATGACCAGCACGTTCCTCCGTCTTCGTACCACCATCGAGTCGAAGGTATTTCCAGCCCATCATCTTGAGGAAATCCTCCATGATGTCCATGACCTTGGTCATTTGGAAGAAGATAAGCACCTAGGAGGTCGAACGTGATGAGCGGGTTCTGTGGAAGAAGGAAAGAGAAAGCTTACTCTGTGACCCGTGGCAAAGAATTTGGGGAGGATGCGAGAAAGGAGTTCAAGCTTTCCAGAGGACCGAATGAGTTTGTCGTCGATGAGTCCACTCGGGTTGACCTTGTCCTCGACGCTGTCGAACAGGAAGGGGTGTTGACAGATTTTCCGAAGTTGCATGAGTTCGTTGCTCAGTCCCTTGACACCGCCGGATTTCCTAACAGCGCCAGAAGTGAGTGCAACGATATCAACCAGCCACCGACAGGAACACACACCCTTTCATGTCCTTTCCATCAGCAATCATCTTGAACTTCTTCATCTGCCTGTACAGCTGCGATTGCAAAGCGCTCATTCGGACTTTGATGACTTTTTCGACCTTGTCAGGCAGCTCGCTCTCGACGTCCTTCTTCAACCTTCTCAAGAGGAACGGACGAAGGACTTTGTGCAAACGACGAATAATAAGAAGTGCCTCTTCTTCGTTCAGCTCAATCTTGTCCCCGGTACCAGAGTTGGCGAAAGGCGTGTTGAACCATTCATCAAACGATTTGACCGAATTGAAGATCTTTGGCAGGACAAAGTTGAGAAGGGACCACAGTTCAGGAAGATTGTTTTGAAGAGGGGTGCCGGTAAGAATGAGGCGGAAGCGGGAGTGATAGTACTGGGAGAGTGTCTGTGAAAGTTTACTTTGGGTGTTCTTCATGCGGTGTCCCTCGTCTAGCCGTAGCGTTACCGATCACATGGAACAACATCACATGGGTATGCTCACCAATAATCATGTGAACCCATTTGATCTTGGAGAGGATCGGGCGGTCCTTGATGATGTACTCATAAGTGGTCAGCAGGACTTGGAATTGACCCATGCGCAACTCTGACTGTAGATTCCGGCGCTGCGTCGGGTTGCCTTTGTAGGAGATTGTTTTCACCGCTGGAGCCCACTTGGCGAATTCACCAGACCAGTTGGTCATAGTACTGAGAGGAACGATGACGAGGTATGGCCCACGCTGCTTCTTCACCTCGATGAGGAAGGTGACGAGTGAGATCGTCTGGATCGTCTTTCCGAGACCCTGAATTGGAAGGTGAGTACGCATATCCACATTGTATGCCGCAAGAACTCGCCATTTCGTCTGCAAGAATCCCATTGAGTTTGTTGTTGTACAAGCTCACCATCCATTGCAAGCCCTTGAGCTGGTAGTCCTTGAGGGTACCACCAATAAGTAGGGAAGGCTGTTTGGTGACCTTCTCCGACATCCGGTGGGCGACGGCGTAGTAATCCACCTTGCCCTTTTCCTCTGATGGTTCTTCGAGGACCTGTGCGCCAAACGTGGCCTCGTTGGTCGGGCCGTCTTCTGATTCATACTCCAAGCCACCTTGTTCATTCTGTTGTGCCATGACAGCCTGGGCGAGGGAATCGAGATAGGCGTCGGTTTGTCGGATAAGATGGGTGATGCGAGTATCCTTGGCGGTATCGATGAGCTTCATATACGCCTCTTCATCGTCGGCTTTGAGTGCCTTGAGACGCTCCTTGGAGATGCGTTCGATACGTTTCTGCTCCTCCTTTTCGGTGTTCAAGTGGAAGTTGAGAACGGCTTTTCCAAGACGCATGACGCGATCCTGAGCCTGTCGGCAGGTGGAGATGACTTCCCTACCATGTGAACAGATGACACCGAGCTGCTCGACATGCTTGCGTTTAGCACGCCTCTCACGGTCTACGCGCTGTCGACGTTCAGCTTGTTCTGTCATGCGTGCATCGCGAAGGGTCGGTTTGCGTGCGCGACGGAAGTCTGCACGATTGAGAGGGAGGAGAGTTCCCTGTATGAGCCGCTCTGCGACGAGAGCGCGCATTGAGCGCTGTTTCTCAAGCAAACGTAAGGACTTGAGTTCGATCATTGCGTGGAGCTTTCCGTGCGCGTTGGGAGCAGGATGGGAAGGAACGAGCGCGCTACCGTTGGGAGCGTCCATAGCCTGCTCGTTCGTGACCCCCAAGATGTCGTCTGCAAGAGAGTCAAACCCGCCGTCACCGATCATGGCGTCCAAGCCTTCAAGTTCAGTGAGACGCTGTGCGACGCGAGCCTCGATGAAGCGATCCCGTTCATTGACGATCTGGTGGACGTCGAGACCTGGTGGCATAAAAGAGGGGATGAGAAGGCGTTGTAGACGCGTTGCGAACATGGTCGGATCAACATCGGCAGGACGAGTGAGATGGGTGAAGGGGAGGCGGAAGGCGTTGTAGGGGTAAACGCCAGAGTTGGCATCGTCCTCGAGGATGGAGCCCTTTGGCAAATCGGTGGGGGATACGTTTGGAAGGGGAGCGGTGGACGTCTGTTCGTCTTGAAGGGGCTGTTCGGGTGGGGGAGGGACAGGAGCGGCTGCAGAAAAGGAGGGGGGAACGACGCCCTTTTGCAGCTTTACGGCTGCGTCGACGATCTTGTTGGAGATGTCTGTGGGTGCCAGAGCCTTGTCGAGATCCGCTTGAACGGATATGTGTGGTCTGATAGACTGCTGTAGATGCTCTGGGAGGTGAGAGCCGCGGGAGATGAGCTTGAAAGCCATTATTTGTGCGCGGAGAGCGCTGATCTGGTCTGGAGTGAACGAGACCGGGGTAGATGGGGGGAGAGGCGCGGCGGGCACCGGACCGGAGGCGACGGAGGGGGAGACATTCTGGTTGGCGGGGGCGGGGGGAACGACGGCTACGGTTGGCTGGGATCCGTTGAAGGGGTGCTCGGGCTGGTGGCCGTTCGGAAAGTGTGGCTGTGTTTGGGGATGCACGCCATCTGTTGGGGGGAGGATGAGGAAAGAGCGGGAGAAGACGACGGAAAGACGACGGACTGAGCTGTACGTGCTGCTGTTGTTGCTGCTGTGCCTGCTGCTGCTGGCTCTGAAATGCAGCGAGGTATGTGAGGAGATTGCGGAGCTCCTGTGATGACTCGGGTGTATGCCCGGCCTGCTTGAGGTCGCGTACGCGCTGTGGAAGGAAGTGAGGGATATGGGGGATTGGGGAGTGGAACGAGACTGACGAGGAGGATGAACTGTAACTTGTCTTTTGGTGATTGACGAAAGTGCTGCTGTTGAGTGAATTGTACTGGCATCTGCTGGCTTGCCATTCCTCTTCCCTTCTCTTCTTCCTCGTCGTCTTTGCCAGTCAAAAACACACACAACCTCTCAAGCAAACTGTGGCGTGAGAATTATCGAAAGAAATCACATGACAGTCACGTGACTTTTACCTCCTACCCCACCATCCACCAAGTAAACTGCCTAGTCCACCACCTCGACCAGGATTAACACCACCCTCGGGCGTAGCAGGTCGTTCCACCTCCTCCAACCTCGATCTAACAGTCTCCCGCTCCTCTCTCACAGCGACCTTGCCCGCCCGCTCAGACAGTCGCTCCATGTCCAGCTGCACGTAGTTGAGCGCAATGTCAAAGAACAGCGGCTTCTTGTACGTCTTGGAACCGCCATCGACGGCACCCCCGTTGCACGCGAACCATTCGTTTTTCGTGTCCACAGAAGCGGTCGACAGACTCGAGTCTAGCGCATCCACCGAAGCTACATCCACCACGTGAGGCATGGACGTCCCACCGAGCGTCCCGAGCACAGATCGCGTCTCTCGCACATGCAGTGTGCCGTGCTGGATCAAGGTCAACGCTTCAGCATACTTTTTCACAGCGATGTAACACTCTGCGAGGAACAAACACCTGTCCAACCGTCAGCAGACCTCGTATCTCAGTCCCTCTCGTACGTACCGACGTGCTCGCATATATGTCATCCTCGCTTCGATCGCACTCCCAAGGTCCGGACTTTCGTCCACGATGCTCAGACTGCGCATCTGCGTCAGACTCTGAATCACCGTCTCCAGCAACTTGACCACAGCCGGGTACAGTCTCGCATCCACCTGCTCCTTCTTCTCCTTTGACACCCGCGGTGCATGCGACCCCAGTAGCGTGCTCACGAGGACAAGATCTCGCTCAATCCGTCGCGACAGCAATTGATACACAATATAGGCGTGCACGAACTGCATGTCGCGTGTTCCACCTCCGGCAGCAGATGGAGCGCTGGCATTCTATAACACAGTCAGGCATATGCCCATCAAAATCCAACTCCCTCACCTGTTGCGCTTCCAGTAGCTTTCTCCCCACATCTTCCGCTTCGCTCAGTGCAAGAAGAACGCCATCATATGTAGCAACCCCCTTCTTCGATCCAAGTCCTTTTCCCTTCTTCTTCCCCTTGTTGCCACTTGCCCCCGTGTCTCGAGTGATCCCGATCTTCCCCTCCGCTTCCTGGATTTTCAAAAATACATCCACCAGCTCCGGGTTCCTCACCGGTACTGGCTGCCCCTCCCACATTAGCGTATCCAGCCTCTTTTTGTCTTGAGCACCCCCAGCCGCCGTCTGTTCTCCTTTAAACTTCTTGATCAACTCATCGCATCCATCTACAATATCCGCTTGATGCTTGCCGGAAAGCTCCTTCACGATCGCATCGACATCGTACGCCTTTTCTCGTCCGAGCTCGTGGGCACAGTATCTAATCTCCGGCCCGACTTCGTCGGCGAAAAACGTCGCGAGCGCCTGGTCCCTGCTCGTCTCCGCCCTGTTCGCAAGCTCGTCCAACAAACTCCTCGCAACACTCAGCTGGATCAACGCATCTTCGAAATCGTCCCGGTACCGTAGGAATCGACCGTTCACGATGAGCGTGTAGACAGTGGCCTGGATCAGCGAAGACGCCCTCAGACGTGACGATCCATAGAGCGATTGACAGTGTGAGAGTAGTTGCGTAGACCAATGGACCGCACGTCTGAACCGCCCCGTCGCGCTATGGCGAAGCGTACCAGCATGGCCCGCATTTGCTGGAAGGAGTGATTGAGTAACGAGGTCTTGAGAATGCGCCCATGCCCGTTCGGCCTCGAATAACAAGAGCTGCAGACTGCGTAATCAATCGCATTGACGATGCTGTCCCAGCTGCAGAATAGTACTCACTGTCCCTCCTTGATGGCATCCGTCGTCAATGGCGGCAGCTTTTTGTAATCTTTGCCCTTGCCATGGGTCATCTTGAGCGTCGATCGCAGGCGATGCGTCCTGTTACCGCAGTGTTTTCTGTAGCGTGCATGGTCATTGTATCGAAGACCGTATGCACTGCGCTGCTCGTTGGCGAGTTGGAGAGCTGTCCATCATCGTGTTATTTCGTTATGCGTAGCTGCCAGGTCATACCTTGAAAGGATAATTTGCCGTCGCTCATGACTGAGTCGTGTAGCTAGGTGATGGTACAATGTAGAAACCACCAGAACGTCGCTTATTGGTTCACTTTAGAACGCGCGTCCATCTCAACTTTTCATTTACTACATGGCTGACTCGGAGACGCTACCGCCTACGCTCCAAAATATCTTGGACCAGAAATCGCTCAAGTGGATATTCTGCGGTACGTCGACGCCATGCGGCGTACTACTACGATCGCTCACGTCCAACTCGACGGTACAGGTGGCAAGGGAGGCGTCGGTGAGTGCTCCTCCTGCTCAGATCGTCCGCGAGGTGTCGTCAACGACGAACAGGTAAGACGACCACGTCCTGCTCGCTCGCCATCCAGCTCGCACAATGCCGCGAATCCGTCCTCCTCATCGTAAGTTTCCCTAAGATTTCAACGTGTGTGCGTATACCGACTCTTGAGTCACCCATCGCATTCTAGTCTACAGATCCAGCACACAACCTCTCCGACGCATTCGGCCAAAAGTTCTCCAAGGATGCCACCAAAGTCAACGGGTTCGACAACCTCTCTGCGATGGAGATCGACCCGACGAGCGCGATTCAGGAGATGGTCGAGCAATGTGAGGCTCCTCACGCTGTGTCTCAAGTCGTTCCTCCCGCTCAACCCCCCGTCAGCTGATCAGAACAGCATGATGGGTTCGATGATGCAAGATCTCGCCTTTGCCATCCCGGGCGTCGACGAAGCCATGAGTTTCGCCGAGATCATGAAGTATGTGACTATCGCCCCTTTCAACTACGCGACACGCACACGTCCCTAACATGTCCTCTTCCCCAGACACGTCAAATCCATGGAATACTCCGTCATCGTCTTCGACACCGCGCCGACGGGCCACACCCTCCGGTTCCTTTCCTTTCCGACCGTGCTCGAAAAGGCGCTGGGCAAGCTGAGCACGCTCAGCGGCCAATTCGGACCCATGATCCGGCAAATGTCGTCCATGATGGGTGGGCAGCAAGATTCCCAAGAGGACATGTTTGCCAAGCTCGAGTCGATGCGAGCCGTCATCAACGAAGTAAACACACAGTTCAAGGATCCGGTGCGTATCATCGTGTCGCGTCCTCGCCGTCGGTTCAGTTCGGTTTTACCCACTCCAACTTGTTCTTTGCAGGAAAAGACGACGTTCGTCTGCGTGTGCATATCCGAATTCTTGTCCCTGTACGAGACAGAACGGCTAGTACAAGAACTGACGGCATACGAAATCGACACGCACAATATCGTCGTCAACCAGCTGCTCTTTCCCAAGAAGGGTGCGTGGCCTCCTCTTTCTTTCGACCTCCGACGCTCAACCTTGTTCAACTTGCAGGATCCAACTGCGAACACTGCAATGTGCGTCAGAAGATGCAACAGAAATATCTCGGCGAAGCACACGAGCTCTACGACGAATTCTTCCACATCGTTCAGCTCCCGCTGCTCACGGAGGAAGTTCGTGGTCCAGAAAAGCTCAGAGAGTTTAGCAAGATGCTCGTAGAACCGTACGTGCCGAACCTCGACTGAACATTACGCATTAGACGGGTGGGCGACGGGTTGTACATCGCACTAGTACTAGTATTGGACTATTTCATATCGCGAGCCCGGGATACCAAAGCTGACACGTGCGGGGGCTCGTGATGCAACGCACAAGTGAACGGGAAATTACAGAGAATGAGGATGATTGTGATAACTCTGGAACTATGCGATGGGGATAATATACGTACATATGATGAGAACTATAGAGTCAATAAACAAAAGGTTTAAAGGGGCGCCGGTGGCCGTCAAACAGACATGTACTTTGCCATTCTGTGATAAATGTCAGGAAGAGCGCGGAAATAAAGTCCTGAAAGGGTACTTTGGTTCTTCCTTTTTATTGGTCAAACGCTCCTCAAGCCTGGCGAACTCGTCCAATGCGATCGCCTCTTCCTCGTCCAATACCTGAATGAAAACAAAGTGAGTCAAGCGACGGCAAAATATAAAACTTTGCACCTGCTCGACGGCCTTCACTTCCGGAATGTAATGCATCAACATTCTCTCGATGCCAGACTTGAGTGTGACAGTACTCGACTCGCATCCTCTACAGCTGCCCTTTAGCTTGACCTTTACCAGACCTTCGTCGCTGAACCCTCTATACTCGATATCGCCACCGTCCTCCATGATAGCGGGCCGGACTCGCGTCTCGAGCAATTCCTTGATCATAGCCACCGTTTCAGAGTCCGTGTCGAGAATCTTGGTGTCCTGTGGTCCAGCAGCGTCCCGGTCTTCCTGGGATCGAAAGAGAGGCAGTCCGGCAGAAAAGTGCTCCATCAATATCGAGTATATCTCGGGTTTGATCACCGCCCACGGGTTCTCGCTGTCCTTGGACACGGTCACGAAATCGGGGCCGTAAAAGACGGCCTTGACGCCCTCTATCCCCATGAGCCGGATGGCGAGCGGGGACGTGAGCGCAGAGCGGGTGTCGAGGAATTCTGCGGTGCCTTCTTCCATCACGGGGACGCCCGGGATGAATTTGAGGGAATCGTCGTTCGGGGTGGTCTCGGTCTGTATGAACATCGAACGCGCTGCGTGGAATGTGAGCGAGAGAGCATGAGACGAACAATTCGAGACGTACTCCGTGGAGGGTGGACGCTCGGAGGTGGAGTGGGCCGTGGTGCGTGTATGCGGGACGCGGTGGCGAGGGTGGGACCTCGATGGACCGCTCGTCGTGCGGGCGTGGAGGAGACGAACCTGACGCTGACCCAGGAGCGCAGTGCAGCGTCTACGGGGCGTCTGAACGCAAACCTCGAGGCCAACATGGTCGTGGTCGTGGACAAAGAGTCGTTATTTTTACCTAATCAGAATGTTCTTTCAGGTTGTCGTCGTCGTCGTCCTGCTCGTCCTATGCACGGTCTCGTTCTACAAGTATGCGAGCCAACCTCTAAAACTTCGCTCGGTCGCCATCGTCGTCCTCGGCGACGTCGGGCGTAGTCCCCGCATGATGTACCACGCAGAGAGTTTCGCAAAGCTCGGGTTCAGCACGTATCTCATCGGGTACCGAGGTGAGTGCCAAAGCCAGCAGCAGTCCCGGACACGCCCACATTCCATCCAAGGGTCTAAACCGGTACCTTCCCTCGTTTCTCTACCCCACGTCCGATTTTGCTACCTGTCCGAACCGCCACCCTTCATCCGCAAGGTCCCGTTTGTCCTCGCAGCGCCTGTAAAGATATTGCACCAAGTGGCGTCCATTCTTTGTGCTCTCCTGTTTGCAATATATCACCCACCAGAGTTCATCCTCGTCCAGGTATGGTCGGACGATGTACAGGACAGACAGAACACTGACACGTTATCCCAAGAATCCTCCGAGCATCCCCACCCTCGCTCTCGTTTGGATAGTCGGACGACTGAGAGGTAGCAAGATCATCATAGACTGGCACAATCTTGGATACAGCATATTAGCTTTGAAGTTGGGAGCCTCTCATCCGTTCGTAAGGATAGCGAAATGGTATGGGCGCCGGAATGCGCGCATTTTCGACGTGCTGACTGGCTCAGGTTTGAAGCTACCTTTGGACGCTCCGCTTATGCACACCTGTTCGTGACTAGAGCTATGCAGGACCACTTGGTCTCGGAGTGGGGACTGCTGTGCGTCGTTTCCTTCGTGTGGTCGTTCACGCTTGACCAGTGCCTCAGTGGCCAGAAGGCAGTTCTGCATGATCGTCCTCCATCCCACTTCCACCAGTGCTCGCCGCCAGAAGTTCACGAGGTACGGATCGTCCAGACGCGATTAGCATTTGTTCCTGACGATTACACTCAGCTATTCATCCGCTTGGGTTCTTCGCTTGCGGGCCCCTCCTTAAAAGACTATCTGCCCTCTCCGAATATGCCATATGCCACACAGTTCACCATGACGAAAATGGCATCTCGGACTACCCAACCATCACCATATACCCAGGTCAACATGCCTCAATTGCGAGAAGATAGAGTAGCCTTGCTAGTTAGCAGTACTTCATGGACTCCTGACGAGGACTTTACGATCCTCTTGGACGCACTGAAGCTGTATGAGATCCGGGCAACACAGGCCAACAAAGGTGGACATCACTCTGGGTATCGAATTCTGGGACTTGCTAACTATAGCCTCAGAGAATCCCGGGAGCTTGCCACGGATATGGATGGTAATTACTGGCAAAGGACCCCTCAAAGCCAAGTACATGGCAGACGTGAACCTGATTCAAAAAGAGTGGTCGAATGTGCGGTGTTCTAGCCTGTGGCTTGAGGCAGAGGACTATCCTTTGCTGTTAGGTGAGCGATCAGATGCGTTCCGTTCGCGTTGGCACGTTTCGATGGTTTCCAGGATCTGCTGATTTGGGAATCTGCCTGCATTCAAGTTCCTCTGCACTGGATCTACCCATGAAAGTGGTGGACATGTTTGGCTGTGGGCTCCCGGTTTGCGCTCTCGATTTTGCGTGGTGAGTAGCCCATGCCGATCCGGCAGAGAGATGGTCATTTATATTCCCCGGAAGCCTTTCAGAGCTTGTGAGAGACGGTGAGAACGGACTCGTGTTTCGGAACGCTGGGGAATTGGCAGGGCAATTAGAGGTTGGTCGCGGGAGAGCAGCGATTTTGAGCATGGCTAACTTGGCGGCCGAACAGATGCTGCTCACGTCGTTTCCAAACGCAGTTGCTTTAAAGAAATTGCGTTCCTCGCTCCACTTGGCCTCACAGACGTGTGCATCGCACCCCGTTCGGCATATGGAGAGTCCCGAATGGGAATGGGGTACGTGGACGGACAATTGGAACCGCGTTGTGAGACCCCTGGTGCTGACGGATGCCGAGCGGTTCGAGTAAACGAGATTGATGAAGATACTCCTTCACGTTCAAGTTGGACGTTTCCCGCGTACGGTGCCACACCCCCTGATCATTGATGTCGCTGTAACTTGTTACACGGTCATGGAATTCAAGATAAATGTGTCTCAACTGAGGCACGAGTAAAGTTTGGCTGTGCACGAGGCATATATATTTCCTGACCGTGAAGCTTTGAATAATCTGTGGGGATGTGCCATTTTTGACTCGGACAAGGTACCTGCACCCGCTGTAGTCTCGAAACCCGACGATGCTTGTGAGCTAACTTGCTTCGCGCTGTGATAAAACGAACTCCTTTTATAAGTTGATCTGCTCCATGTGCTCTACTTTAGGCTTAAAAATACATTGCGAGGCTATTTTCGTTTCTTGTTCTCGTCTCACGGTCATAACGAACGTGTGCCATATGCCATGGCTTTTATGCCTGGGCGCCAGTCGTTCTCTACCCGGATTGCCCCCAACTTGAGGCATCTGTTACATCCAGAATGGCGCAAACGCCTAGTTCCTCTGGCCACGTCGAGGTCGACACCATTAGCGCGGAGAAAGAGACTGCCGCTCTCAACAAGTCGGCCCCGCATGCCGTCCCAAGAAACGTTCAGAGTAAGCGATATCTGATCTGTCTTCTACTCCCACTGCGACGCCACCCTCTCGGACAGATCGTCGGAAGCTCTACCTCGTGGGTGGAGTCGTGACTGGCGTCATTGTCGTCCTCGCGCTCGCACTCGGGCTTGGGTTGGGTTTGGGACTCAAGAAGAAGAACAGTAGTTCAGGATATGTCACCACGAACTCGTCCTTCCTTCTCGACCCTTCATTCGTCGTCACCAACGTCACGACCACCAGATATTTCGAATGGGTAGTCGAGGAAATGCCAGGTTCCCCCGATGGTTTCGACCGCCAGATGCTGGTCGTCAACGGTGAGTCAATGAAATAATACTACCAAGTCGCCCCGCGTCTCATTCGACGTGTTCGTACAGGACAGTTTCCAGGACCGTTGATCGAGGTCAACAGCGGTGACGAGCTCGTCGTCAACGTTTTCAACAAAATGTCAAACGGCACTAGCATTCACTGGCATGGCCAGATTCAAAACGGCACGAACTACATGGACGGGACCAATGGCATTACCCAATGTCCCATTCCGCCTGGCATGAACTTCAGTGGGTCCATTCCGGCTTACTTGGTCGTGTGATCTCAGACTCTTGATTTCAGCGTATCACTTTACGATCGATCCTAATCAATGGGGCACGTTCTGGTGGCATGCACACGCCTCGACTCAGTACACGGACGGTATATACGGTCCCCTCATCATCCATTCTCTCAAGGAACCCATATACGGCTCATACGATCGCGAAGCTCTCGTCGTGCTATCAGGTGAGTGGTTCAAGTGCAGTCTGCAGAATCTCCTGACGGCTTATCAACTGCAGACTGGTATCACGAGATGTCGTCAGGGTTGCTCGTACAGTACCTCAGTTCCGCAGGATACGATGGCCAGAACTATGGCGGCTTCAATCCAGGCGCAGAGCCACCCCCAGACAGTGGGCTCATCAATGGCAAAATGACCGGCACGACATTCGACTTGGAGCCCAATACTACTTACCGTCTGCGGATAATGAACATGGCGACGCTCACGGACTTTATGTTCAGCGTTGACGAACACCCTATCGCGGTGGTAGAGGCCGACGGCACAAGTCTTCTGCCCGCGGTCGTGCATCGGGTTCCCATTTCGGTCGCCCAGCGATATTCCGTTCTTCTCACTACGAACCAGACTGTTGGCTCGTACAACGTCCGCGCCGAAATGCAGGAAACATGCTATAAGTTGCCGAATCCCAACTTGAACACCATGGTACTTGGGACGATGACTTACGGAGCAACGCCCACCACAGCCAACACTACTGACTGGTCCGATGGCTTCCCCGGGCTTTGCACGGACTTGAACAGCACCATGGTCGTACCTGCGACTCCGATGAATCCACCGAATAGCACGCAATCTGTGCTCGTGTCGTTTTCTTTCCAGCAAACTGTCCAGTCGGGTGGAACACAGGTACTTGGGTTCATGAACAGCACGAGTTGGGTGCCCGAAAGTACGAATCCGACGCTCTTTCAATACTACGGGGCCGGCGCACAAACCGCCTTTGACAACTCGACGCAGCTCGTAGTCGTCAATGATGAGATCTCCGTCATCGATCTCGTCATCAACAATTACGATGATTCGAGTCACCCGTAAGTCGTAGCCTGATTTTTATTTTATTCGCTCCTGTTGTTGATGTAGGTTGTGACGCAGGTTCCATCTTCATGGCCATGTCTTTTTTGTCCTCGGCGAGGGCGATGGATATTACCTGCCGGGCACCTCGCCCCTCAGTCTCATCAATCCACCGCGCCGAGACACCCTTACTATACCTGGGTATGGCTACTCCGTCATCCGCTTCGTCGCCGACAACCCCGGAGTGTGGGCGTTCCATTGTCACATTGGATGGCACATGGCGGCCGGGCTTTTGATGCAGTTCGCGAGCTTGCCGAGCAAGGTGCAGGAGTTCGAGATTCCTTCTTATCTCCAACAGCAGTGTACAGAGCAGTCGGGCGGGGCGATAATGAACAAGAGGAGCAGCAGCAAGTGGTTATCTTTGGACATGTAGATTATTGCTTGTGCGGAAAACCTTCCTATAATATTTTTCAGCGTAAACGATATTGGATGCAACGTGAAGCTCGAGTCCAGATATACAAGAGGTTCACTTTAGATGTGGTGTGTCTCTTAAGTGCTCCTGAGCCAGAGGGTTATATGCACATGGTGACTCATTGGCGAGTTTCTCAAACGTATGTAGATGTAGAAGTAGAACGGGCCACACCGTACTAACAAGCGAGCCGCAATCCTGACGACTCGGACCTCCCTAGGCCTCCCCCTTTGATAGTTAGTCGTATTTGAATACATCCAAAAATTTTAACAAGTCTAGAACAAGAGTAACAAGACACGAAACCAGATAATCAACTAGATTACAAACCGAGCACCTCTTCCACCGATCTCCACTTGTGTCCCACCCACAACTTGTTGTCCCTGTTTGCATCGCTCAGAATGTCCTTATCGGAATAGTTGTCCCAGCCCGAACTGGCCCTCCCTTCGTTGAACGTGCGCTGCAGGAAGGTCTGCTTGGTGAATCCCTCAGGAAGCTCTGTGACGTGCTCGACCGGTACAGGAGGAACGCGCGTCTCGTACAGAGCGCCAATGGAGGCGAGAGACCTTCGATCACCCTGGATACGGAAAGTGGCATTTTCAAGACGCTCGTCGGGAAGCGTAGTGAGTATGTGAGCGAGGAATCCTACACGAGTCCAAGTCCGTCAGCGAGTCGTACAGAGTAGTATGACGAATACTCGCCTGAAACGTCGTCCAAGGAGGTGAAAGAACAAGGGGCGGTGTGTTCACCCATGAGATGGAATTTGCCCAACTCGACGCCAGTCAACCACGGAATGAACTCCATGAAGAGGCCGTTCTAAGTGAGCACAGTTGAGTCTTTTTCATACCCACTAGTAGTACGCTTTGGGAACACGCACGTAGACACGTAGCACCGGGATTCCAAGTGACTGGACATACTCTATGGCAGTAAATCAGACACCAGGGGTACGATGAACATGTCGTGGGGAACCCACCAGCAACCTCGGATTTGATCGAAAGATGCCCACCCTTACCACCTTCGGTGGGCATGCCAAATTCCGAGGGCACAAACAGCTTCACGCCCGCCTCTTTGGCCGCGTCGGCAATGTCGCGTTGTTGTGGGAGAACCCCATACGCCAGTGCGGAGATGACGACTTGCACCTTGTGTTCCCGAAGGATAGACGAGACTGCTTTCACGTCGGAATAATCCGCCGTAGCAATTTTGGCACCTTCGAGAAGGGTACTCTCTGTGGATTTGCTTCCAGGGCGCGCAAGCACTACGACGGAACCGCCACGCTTTATCAATGCCTGTTCGGATAGGCATGCAGTTCATTAATGATTCTCAGGTTGATGATGGATACGACTTGCCTGTACGATGCGGCCACCGATGGTGGGACCCGCTCCGGCGACCGCAAACGAGGTGTAGGGCATGGTGGGTGAGAAGGGGATTGAGAGGGTGGGGTGGGGGAATATCGATGGATGGCTAGTAGTACTTTCAGCAACGAAGCATTGGGATCCACCTTTTGTAGCGAGAGGGGAAATATATTACAAAGTCAGCCTAGTAGCAGATGGAAAACTTTAAATCGTCTTACTCTTGAATTGGAGTAAAAGCCTACACGGTGGTACGCGACGGAGTCAATACTGCCGCAGTATAACCCACGTCATGGCGGTGTAGGTTACTCAGCTGATGGTATCATATCAGATAACTTGTCGCATGGAATAGTCGGCATATCAAGCTGCCAGGGAAACCAACATCAGGTTTATTTCTTCTGCGTCGACGTCGACTCGTGAGCCTTGATTGCGGGCTCGAAAAATAGTCGGCACGGTTTACTGTTCCATGAGAAGTATGGACAAACGTGTATATGAACGGTGCGGACAGATATTACGCACAAATCACCGGCGCGCCGGGCTTGGAGGTCGTATATACCCATCGATAATCAATCGCAGTATATTTATTCTGTGAGATTCTTGCTTACCACTATGCCCGATGGTCAGATTCTTCTGATCAACAAACCCCGGGACCTTTTATAGTATCAACGGGACTGGATCCACAAAGATCAGGAATTCCGAAGGTGATGGAACAGCGTGAAATTTCACCCGAAAGCCAGTGCTTGAGGGAGGGATTATATTTAGCATCGATCCCAAGTCAAGTGATTGAGTGCAACATCATTGGCTATCACTGGCTTTCGGATGCGAAAATCCGATTCCATGGGTCCTTTCCCGTGCAGTAATGGTAATGTAAGCTGACTGCAAGCTTATTAGCTTCGAAGCACCCTGTCCGTGGCTCTCAGTAAGCATTTTGTCATACCCACGTACTATTCAAAGACTATGATCCGGAAATATTCCACAGCCTGGATACCTATACCAGCGTTGACAGCACTCGAGGTTACTTCGAGCGCTATGAGACGATGATTTTGCGAGGGATCCTATCGCCTTCAACTGTGTGAGGTCCATTCAAATGAGTCGGAGTCGGTTTCAACGTGGACTAACCGACCCATTGCTGAACGTGAGAGCACCTTGCCAGTGGACGCGAAAAGGAACCGGGTGACTGTCCTGACCACAATATTTGCACTACTTACTGGACGGCGATGAGGCTCAACGCGCCGTTCCTTTGCTTCCCCATCTTCGTCCTCGCTACACTCGCGAGGACAATAATACCCTCTCGGCGTGGGCCGGCCAGCCCCCAGCATGTCAACCTCTGGAAGTTAGAAGCTCGTGCGAGAGCGTTGGAAGCTTCCCATTCTCCTGAGACGTCGCCTTTGGTTGTTCAGGACTCGTCGACCGGCTTCACCATTAATACACCCGACACGCAACAACCCGAATTCCCAGAACAGTTCTTCGAGCAACCCATTGACCACACAGACCCTTCCCAGGGAACTTTCAAGCAGCGTTATTGGATCAGTACCCGACACTATGTACCCGGTTCAGGTGGACCTGTGATAGTTTTGGATGGCGGCGAGACCAGCGGAGAGGATAGACTTCCGTTCTTGGATACGGGCATAGTGGAAATCTTGACGAATGCGACGGGGGGAGTCGGTGTTGTCCTCGAACATCGTTACTATGGTATGTTTGATGTCAGTCAGGTTCATTAAAGTTTATTCAATTCGCGGCAGGAACGTCTATCCCGGTGCCCGACTTCAGCACGGACAACTTGAGGTGACAAAATTACTCAGCCTTGATTGAACACCATACTGAACACGTGTGAACGTGCTAGGTGGCTGAACAATGACCAGGCAGCCGCAGACTCTGCGAACTTTATGAAGCATGTCAAGTTTGAGGGTATAGATGAGGATCTGACATCTCCTCACACCCCTTGGATTTATTATGGTGTACGTGGTCATCTCAAACGAGTCTAGTCAAAATTGCGAAATTGACGGTCCAGAAAGGGTTCCTACGCAGGTGCTCGGGCAGCCCACATGAAGATCTTATACCCAGAGCTCGTCTTTGGAGCAATCGCCTCCAGCGGTAGGCATTTGTTCTTCAACCTGGCCGTTTGACACACTCAGCGTCACCTAGGCGTAACCCATGCTAGTCTTTCCAACTGGGAGTACTATGAAATCATCCGCAATGGTGCAGATCCTACTTGTTCTGCCCATATCCAGAACGCAATAACTACTGTCGATGCTCTGCTTCAGATCCCGCACGTTGGCCACGTCGTCAAGGCTTTGTTTGGACTGCATGGGTTAAAGCATGATGATGACTTTGCTTCTGTTCTCGAGGTTGGTTGATTTACAATAATCGGGGTTTTTTTTTAATGCTGATCGACGACAGGGTCCATTGTCAGGGTGGCAAAGTAAGAACTGGGACCCACAGGTGGACAGCACGAGTTTCGACGAGTTTTGCGAAGCGTTGAGCAAACCGATCGGTGGTCCCACGCATATTGCTGCCCTACCGATTGGACATCAAGATCGTCTGTTAACTCTACGGGGTGACTACAAGATTGATTTCTCTATCTTGAATTACGCCCGGTGGATCAAGGAGGTGATAATGACTACCGTTTCGGTCGCATGAAACCCACTGAATCGATCCTAGAAAGCAGTGAAGCCATGCCTCAAACTCAATTTGACTGTGGAAGAGGTAAAGCATATCTCGCCCTTCTTTTCATCATCGAATGAGCAACTTGATCTCGTTAGTGTTTTGGGACGTACAATGATACCGAATATACCGACACCTCCCTCTCTCAAACGTGGCGTCTATGGCAATTCCAAGTTTGCACTGAGTGGGGATACTTCTTTGTGCGCCTTTCGTTTTATGAATCCAGTGAAAATGCTGATCATTATGGCAGACTGCTCCACCCGACCCAGACCACCCTCGAATAGTATCAAAGTTAGCGACCATGGACTACGCCACGAAACTCTGCCGCCAGGCAAGTCTTTATACTCTGAGCTCCCGCCAAACCAAAAACCTTGAGGTCATCCTTTGTAGGCGTATCCTCCCGGAAAGTACTTTCAAGTCCCAGCGATGCCAAACATTACTGCCGTGAATGCTCTTGGAGACTTTGGTATCTCTGCAGATAGGTTGGCTATCATTGATGGCGAAGGTACTGCATTTCCTATTTACTCGTGGCTGTCACTGACATATCATATCGTAGTTGATCCTTGGAGACCATGTACTCCGCACAGTGAGTACGCAGCAGATAGAAAGGACACGATTTCCCAGCCGTTCAAACTAATCCCTGGTACGCCCATCCGTGTCTGCACTGACAAGGCTCTAAGACTGCAACGACATCAGGTGGTGTCCATCACTATGACGAATATGGTCTTCGTGATATCAACGATGAGCCTCCGGAGATACAGCAGATTCACCATGAGATGATTGGATTTGTACGTGAATGGCTGAAGGATTTCCAAGGGTAGATTATCACTCGACCTTTACTCAGTGAAGCGGATCTGTTCGTAGATAGTTACTTGGTCAACACGGCTACTAGATCGTGTCCCTTCGGGAGATTTGTAGTTTGCCGGACCGATCATGATTGTGGATTCGAGTTCGTCAGTTAAAGGCCGATCACTGTCCGTTCCGAAATCCTCTCGACTTCCCACACCTGCGATGGCGCAACGAACCTCCTTTACACTTGGATCTAGACAATCCGAGCTCGCAAAGGTCCAAACCCACCTCGTCATCCAAAAACTCGCTGAAAACTTTCCATCCTATTCGTTCGAGACGCGGTTCAACGAGACCGAAGGGGACAAGAACCAATCCCAGGCGCTATTTCTCCTCGGAGGCAAGGCGTTATGGACGAAGGGCCTCGAGGAGCTGCTCGCCAACGGGCAGGTGGATATGCTCGTGCACAGTCTCAAGGACTTGCCGACGGAACTCCCGGAAGAATTCACAATTGGCGCGATACTTGAGAGAGAGGAATGCGTGGACAGCCTGGTGATGAAGGCCGGATCGCCTTACAAGACGCTCGAGGATTTGCCTGCAGGGTGCAGGATCGGCACGAGCAGCGTGCGACGCTCAGCACAGGTCAAAAACTACCTCAAAAATCGCGACGAAGAGTGCGAGATGAAGTTCACAGACGTGGTGAGTGCTGACTTGGAGGGCGTTCGAACAATATCACGAGACTGAATAGCGAGACGTGTGTGCAGCGCGGAAACCTGTACGTTCTCTCCCAACACATTCTCTTCCACACTGATAGCTGAGCTGTTCAGCAATACCCGCCTGAGGAAACTGGACGCGACCGGGATGGACGATGCGTTTGACGCGCTCATCCTCGCCAAGGCTGGGCTTGTCCGTCTCGGTTGGTCGGATCGCGCCACACAAGATCTGGCTCCTCCGGTCCTGTATCACGCGGTGTCCCAGGGCGCACTGGCTGTGGAGATTCGGACCGATGCATCGGACGAGTTAGCCATATTGTGCGAAGCTCTGATGCATCAGAGGACTCAGTGGACATGCCTCGCCGAGCGTGCGATGCTGCGCACGCTGGAGGGCGGATGCAGCGTACCCGTGGGGGTAAATACCAAGCTCACCCAGGTCGTCGAGGGTAGCGAGAGACTGCTGAGCGGGGAACTTAAGCTCACGAGCGCCGTACTGGAGATTACAGGGTGTGTTACGTCACTCGATGGCGAGCGGCAGTTTGTCAAGACGTTCAAGGAACGGGTTACGAGCACCGGCGAGGCGGAGGTGGTGGGCAAGAGGCTTGCGGAAACGTTGTTGGCTGACGGTGCGCGTGAGGTGTTGGAGGGTATCAAGGCGGACAGGGCGGCCCGCGCCCGCGCCGCGACGGAAGGGGAGGAATCCAAATGATAATGTCATAAAAATATTGTACAGTGTACAAGTAGCTGAGCGAAAACTGTATTCTTGTAGTTCGTTGTGCAGCATTGGGAGAGAAACAGTGCACATCAATGAAACACAAGAAGGTGGCTCTGTCTCCCCGCGAGCGCCTGTATAACCTTGGCAAAGATATGAGCAACAGGTGACTCTAAAGCAGGGAGAAAAAAATGACATTGGTAGGATGATTTTCGGGGCCCGATCGCTTTATGAGGGATCCGTGCTGTTTGTCTGTGTTTGGTAAGTACAGGATCGCGAGCTCATATGTCAGTGCAAGCCGCTCTCTGCACGCATCTTGTATCATGACTTCTGTATCCTCTCGGCGTTTGCGCAAGGAACTCAGTGAAATACACACAGAGGGTTGTCCTTGCGGTAGTTTATATCCGCTCAATCATGGCCCACCTACTCATTCCGCACCTTACAGGTATTAAACTGCTTAGCGCAGACGACTTCGAGACCTGGTTCTTCTCCATCGAGGTCCTGGGCGAAAGCCGATACCAGGTAAGTCTCCTTCATATCCGATATCTACTACTGAACTCTCCTTTTTCAGGGAGAGGTCTTCAAATTAAAGTTTCGCTTTGACGCCAACTACCCTATTTCCTCCCCAGCGGTCCAATTCGTCGTAGGCGATGGCCAGGAAGCGCCCATACATCCTGTACGTTAATCATGCTCGAATCGTGATGGCAACAATTCCTGAACCGATATCAGCACGTGTACTCGAATGGGCATGTGAGTCCAAGTCGCAGAGCCATCCCCTCGCTCTATATCTGACTTGTCGTAGATCTGTGCCTCGATCCTCGGAACTGAGTGGTCCCCAGTACTGAGTGTATCTGCCGTTTGTGTAACACTGCAGAGCATGCTGGCATCGTGCAAGGTGACTTATACTGCAATTATTCATTTGATCTCGTTCCAATCCCTTGCCGTAGGTCAAGGAGCGGTAAGTCCTGCTTCCCCCTTGCTTCCCCAGGTCCTTTGTTCGAACCAAACACGACGTGGGCACTCAAGGCCCGTAGACAACGATCGATACGTCCGAACTGCACCCGATAATCCAAAGAAGGTATGTCGTAGCCCTCACAGGGACCCTTGCCGTCATTATATAACCTTGTTCTTGGCAGACGCGCTTCCAATACCACGGTAAGACCCGTTTGAATCCGCTCGAAAAGCGCGCATGTTAGCTGATCGTATATATCCGATGATTGTGTCGATCCCAGATGACACGTACGTCCCCACCGTTTACCTCCGCAACGAACACATTGCTTGACTGCGTTTTACTTCACAGAGTATAAATTATGGACCCTCCTTTCATCCATCGAACGCTTTGCATGTACAAACGCAAATGTAGTATGTATTACTGCCCTAGGCAACCAGATCACAAAGAAATTGTAATATTCAGGGATGCGAGGAGAATGTCGCTGGGTGCGCAGACCACCCGAGTTGCCATACAACACGAAACCATTATCATGACCATGTTCCATGTTCTAGAAGGAAATATGAAAATGGTGTATCGCCAAGGTGATGCGCGTGGCGGAAAGCGCGGCGCATTGGTCATATCTCGCTGGAACGCGTGGTGGCCGAGTTTATCCGGGTCACATTTGTGTGAAGGACAATAACCACATCCGTTTCGCCAGAAGGCTTCGGCCTTAAAAGCTTAACGTTTGACTCCCCTCACCGGGTTCTCACCAAGACAATCCAACGAGGATGCGAAACATTGACCACTTCGTTGTTGCCTTCCTCCGTAAAGACTTCATATAAATTATGCCATATTTACTTGGCAATATGCCTGGAATCTCGCAACTCTTGCGATCTGCACCGCACCATGCCAGTGCGTCACCTGGATGAGGATCTGTACTACAAATGCACAACAGTTGGATGGGCCGTGATTCGTTGGAGGCTCGCCAAGTGCCGGGGACGGGCAGGTGTTGACGGATAACACCAGAAGAACAATGCTCAGAGTGAGCGAACATGGTCTCAGTACGTAGGCTGGTCGTGCGTCCCTTTTTACTCGAGATGGGTCGCATCCAAACCTTCACTACATATATAGCTGCCCCGACAGAGAAGGTGTCATACTTGGCAATGTTGCATTGATCAGAAGACTCGCTCCACGCTTGGTTTTTTGTTCCGACGAGGCAATCGGTAGGCGAAGCCATTTCGAAGGCACCCAATGATTGGCTTCTCCAATATGCCAGCCATAGGGAATCAATATGGTGGGAACGGTCATGCAATGCTACCGAAGCCTTCATATTCTTGACTGGCGCCAACTCGGATCATCGGGTCTCAATCGTGAAAATCGATTTGCAGACGGAAACGACATAATCATTTGTCGCGGAACATATCTGGCAAAGTTAGCCAGTCACGGTGAGCAAACGTACTCGAAAATTTGACCAAGGTTCATGCAATATTCTTCAGCGCGAATTAAGCATGATCTCCGTACCTACCAACAACCTAGCAGTGAAGTCGTAACCGGGGAAAAAGACCGTGCTATGAGTTCCTTAATCCACGTGAGAATGGGACGAAAGCCGAAGAGGGGGAGCTCTCTTATCTGCTCCAAATAAATAATGGTGGGATGGGGTTGCGGCGGATACAAATATTTTCGGCCGCTTAGGAATACAACAAGGTACTATGTGCAGAGCGAAGTCAGGACTTCCTGGACCATCGAAAATCGAAAATAACCTCGAAGCCAAAGGGACGCATATCGAGCTGGCCAGGTGTTAACAGTGGCTCAGCTATCATCAAGGATTCTGCCGTAAGTGATCTTGTCAGAGCCTTGGTGGGCGTAGTTGAAACAACAGGAGAAATAGATATTGAGGATGGTTCGGGTTTATTCAAACGTCTGTTGAAAAATGAACGCAGCATGGAAGAGAGCGTTTCATTTTGAATGTTCCAGACGTTCGGTGGCGGTGATGATTGTGGGTTTTCAGGGTGTAAGGGTTCCGCAGTGGCGGTGGTATTTGCGTTGACATCGTTGTCCAGCTGGAGAGACTGCTTCCAGTGCTTCTCGATCTGAGAAACGGCTTCCTGGATGCTGTCCCTCTCCCATTTTTGTACATCGTATGGCTCAAAGAGTCCTGAGGCCAGGTCGCACCAGCACCTATCGGCGACACGCACAACGGGGGAGACGAACTCGAGTGTGTTAAGGTGGGGGGGCAAGGTCGCATTCAACGCTTCCGAAAAGGTGGTGATATTATTTGACCAGGGTACGGAAAGATGGGCGTCCAGAGGAAATGATTGCCAATAGCAGGAGCTGAGGAACAGGGCGGCAAGAAGTATTATGCAATAAAAGCTAAGATCTCGTGAGTAAAACGGCTTCGAGGTGGACCGTGGTATTGTGGTACGGACCATGGTCTTGCGTGGAGGGCCAAAGTAAGCAAGAAAAGCACCAGAAAGTAAGGCGGTGCTGTGGGGAGAGGCAGGAGCAACAATGGCAAGAACCAGCGAGTGCACCTGTACGGGGAGTGAGCGAGCGAGCGAGCCAAGTTGGGACAACAATACGGACCACATTGCGATGACGAACAACGCCGACTTGTGTTTGGACCCGCCGTGAGAGAACATGATGGTCACGTGGTGCATGTGCTTACGTCATTTGATTAGATAAGATGTAAGAACACATATCGGGACGAGTTGTTCTCCATCGTTCTCGACACTTCCAACTTGAACCCTCCCTTTTTTTAACCGCCTCCATCGCATCGTCCTCTCCCCAACAACATGTCGAAACATCCAGAAGTACTCTGGGCACAGCGCAGCAGTGCATCCGTGGCAGAAAAGGTTTGCCATCATCCTCCTCTGATCAGTCTACTTTCTCAGACCCCCCCGATCACGTAGAACGTCATCTATTTGACTGTCAATCTCCCTGACATCGACGAGTCTACGCTCCAGTACAACCTCACCTCCACCAGCCTGTCCTTCAAGGCAAGTACAACAAGGTAATCTCGTTTCTTGTTCCCCTCAGGCTGTACCTTTGCTCATCCTATCTATAGCCGTACCCACTACGCGTTTGACCTCGAATTATATGAAGAAGTCGATCCAGAGGTCTTGTTTACTCTTTTCTTCCCCTGGACCCATCCTCACAGACATCTAGAAATCCACCCAGCACCTCACCTCTCGTTCCCTTGTTGTCCTCCTCCACAAAAAGGAATCAAAGTCGGAGTACTGGCCACGACTAACAAAAGAAAAGATCAAGACACCATTTGTAAAGACCGATTTTAGCAAATGGGTGGACGAAGACGAGCAGGACGGAAACCCGAGTTTCGAGGAGCCCGAGATGGGCGGTATTCCAGGAATGAGCGATGACATGGACTTCAGCAAGGTAGCCATCTCGTTTCTTGGACATCGTCACATAAGTTGATTCATCTATGTTAGTTGATGCAGCAATCCGGTGCCACTGGCACTGGTGACTTCCCAACGGGTAGTGCCAGCAATGATGTCGAATCTGACTCTGATGAAGACGGTCCACCTCCCCTCGAGGATGCTGAGCCCAGCAAGTGATGGTCAGCGTTGCCTGGAGGTCTTTTAATCGCTCGCAGTCCTAGTAATCCACAAAATGTCTCTTGTAAATCATCTGTTGATGCCAGAAAATCGACAACCAAGGCAATATCAACATGCATAACCTAGAATAAATAACTCTGCACGACTACTTCGCCAGTGCTATTGGACATAAGTTGTGGGCGGTTTGTATCCACGAATGACGTGCACATGTTTGCGCTATAACGTAGTAGCGACAATCTCACGTTGTCTTCCTAATTACGGGAGACTACATAGCTCCGGGCATCATAATATACTTGTGGGTAAGCGGTAAAGCTCGAACGTTTTGAACGTCAACCTGTTCTGTAGCTTCCTGAATTCACCTCCCTCTAGCGCCCAACCCATCTTTTTTTTTCTAGCAGGAGTTGCTTCGGTTAGTGGCGTCCCTGATAGACCCGTTTCATGTCCAAAGGAAAGGGAAAGCAGACGGACTCGGGACCCGTCGCTGCGTTACTACCACCGATGCCGAATCCCTCTGCGGGCAGCGCCAATCCCTCCGCTTCGCTGTCCTCCCTCTGGGGTTACATTCTACCCGCTCTGAACCACATCGTCCGTTCCCCGACAAACGCCGTCGACCATGACAAAGCACCCGCCATCGACATTTCGTACCACATGGGCATCCACACCGCTACGTACAACTACTTCACGGCTCAGTCCGAGGCTGCGAACGCGCGCTCCCCACGCGAGGCAGATCCTAACGCCAGGGACGCCGCCAGCCTGGCGAGCGGCACAGATCTCTACGAGCACCTCGACAAGTATTACATGGACCTCGCGCGGGACCTGTTGTTGGGTGCACCCGAGGACGACACGATGCTCCTGCAGTACATCATCCCGTGCTTCAAGCGCTACAGCGTGGGTGCGCATTCTGTCAACCGACTCCTCAATTATGTCAATAGACACTATGTCAAGCGTGCCGTAGACGAGGATCGAGGATGGCTCACGCTGAGCGACATTTTCGACGCTGTCGCCAAGTCCGTCGAGGAGGGGGACACGCGAGAAAAGATTGCAAAGAAGTTGAAGGAGAGGAGAATAGAGGAGTTGAAGAAGTGGGGATACAAGGAAGATGGTTCGACAGATATGGCCGAGCAGCGTGCGGAAGCAGCGAGCACATTGGATCGTGTCGTTCCCTTGACATCTTTGGCGTTGAGGAGATTTAGGACGGAGTTTATCGAGCCTCTGTTGGCTGCTCCCAAGATGAAGGGGAAGAAACGGAAGTCAGGAGGTGGACCAATTGGAGACAAGTCTAATCTTCCCAAGAGTCGACTTGCGCGTGCCGTGCGAGAGCTCTTGGAAGTACAAGACATAAATCCAGAGGAGCGACTAGGTTTCGCAACAGACCTCGCGGAGACATTGTGTGCCGTTGGAGTGCGCAACGGACATCCTCTGCGAAAGAAGTTGGAGAAATTCCTTGCTACGGGTACCTAACATGGTTGGCACACCTGCAGTTCGATTTATTATTACATTGATTTAGACCATCTCGTGAATGTCATGCTTATTTACCAAGTAACACAAAAGTACAGTCCCACATATATTTATGGTCCTGGTTTCTGAGTATCCTGACTGCTCCCCGACGAGGACATACTCAGGAGCACCTCCATGTCTGATTCCGTAAGATTCCATGACGGGTCGAGGAAGTCGAGTCCACCCGCACCACTCTGCATACCAGGTTGAGCGAAACCAGGTACCAACGACGGAGGTGGAGCCGCACTACTCCCAGATTGCGGTGGTTGATTTCCACCGCTAGATCCACTTCCAACCGGACCAAACAAATTATCGCCCTGGCCACCATGTTCAGCATGGAGGGCGCCCAAGATATCTATATCAAGATGGTCATCCACTGCGCTCTCCTTTTGACCCTGCGAGATCTCATTCGATGAAAGTGGTCCGCCCGAATCGGTCGCCTCGGGAGAAAACAGGCTATCGACCGTCGTTTGGCCCTCTCCAGATGCGGACTCTGGAGCGTCCCCAAATAGATTTGTCATGTCCGACATCTCTACATCGATGTTATCGAGGTCAAGTTCGATGGGTTTATCAGCAGAACTGCCCAGAGAGGGATCAATGCCAGTCATCATGGTCGGTGGACTGTCTGACACCGTCAGGTCGATTTCGATATGCTGGTTCCCAGAATTTGCAGCTGCAGCCGAAGCGAATGCAGCCATCAAGTCAATATCGGCCGTCGCTGACGGGCGTGCTGACTTCGGGGCGAGTGAGACAGGGGATGGGACGAGACCCTTTGGAAACAGTGCCACCTCCTCGGCTGAGATGCGCATGGACGACGAAGAGAGGTCAAGCTTGAGCGGGAGGGCGTTCCGATTGAGAGATGATAACGAGATGGCAGATTGACGACGATTGGGAATCTGTACAGCTCCCTGGGGCGAGCCCTGACCTAGGGTAGACGAGGGTTGCGTCACGACATCAGGTATGGGGAATTTGGATGCTTGTGCTGCAATAGCAGCTTGCTCAGCCTCTCGTGCACGACGCTCCTCGCGGGTCAAATCTCGTTTTAGGACGGAAATGGCACGCAGCTGGTGTGATGGTACTCGGCGGGGTGCCCGGGTGATGCAAGGGAGTTGCTCACCAGCTGCAATTCAATGGCGTCACAGACCTGATCATATCTTTCGAGTTCGCGACCGAGAGAGTCCGTCAGCGAACGTGGTGGATGTGGAGCGTGCTTATGGATTCCTCTGTTAGAGCGAGCAACATGTTGAGACGTCACTCTGAGCTCTTGAACCGTTTACTTACAATCTGCGTGCGTCCGCGTGAAAAGCATAAATCTGTCCCGTTTTTACCACCGCATTCTGTGGGAGATGAAATATGTTCGAACGCGGCAACCCTCAGGCTGGAACTCGGACTTGCCTTGAAGCTAGATGACAACGCGTTGGCTTCGCATTCAAGCATGGCATCTTTGTTGGTTGGAACTGGTGGTGGTGGTGGTGGTAGTGGTATGGCACTAGGATCTGCTGCTCGTCCAGGAGCGCTCATAGTAGAGTGTGATATTCAATGATTCTGCACAGCGCGCTTGAATGAACCGCGTTTCACGTCCGGGAAAGGAAAGGGCTTGTCATTCGCTGTGTCCCACCAACTGCCAGTGGGTCCACTCCGTCTAAGGTATACGTTTACCACCAAAGCTATCTTGTTACTGAGCATCTGCGCATCTTCACCCATAGACATGTCGGGTGGTGCCCAGGGTGTGCCGCCTACACCAAGTTCGACCAGCTTCGGCCCGGAGGAGTCCCAGCAAGTTCATAGCGAGGTGGGTGTCACCGTTCGCTTGTACACGTGTGGGTTATCCAACAACCAGCACGCCAGGAATGCTTCCAGCGCCGCCTGCGACACTTGACGTCCATCCAGATTCGCAATCTCACACCCTTTCCTGTCCGTGATGCTTTCGCCTCCGCCCTTTCCCAACCGGCGACACATTCTCAGTTCACGCCCCTGGGCAATCTATCCGACGACCTTGACGTGACTTTGCTGCGTAAACGATCTAGGCGAATATCTACGACTTCGATCAACACGTTGAAGAATGGCCCTATGGAGGATATCACTTGTGTTTCGGATGACACGAGGGGAAGTGGGGAGGGAAGGGGGCGACGGAGGGCACGGTCACGCGTGGGCTTTTCGGGTGGAGGCAGCATAATGCTATCATCCGGTTCAGGGAACGCGGTCTCTCGCTCATTCATGGCCAACAATTCCGCACCGGTTGCGAGACAAAGTCGTATTCGGGCAAACTCCACGGTTCCCTCGCACGGCCTTTCGGCAGGCTCTTCGTCTGTGCCGGCCACTAATTTGATTTCGACGCTTTATTTTGATCATTCTCAGCGGACCTTGGAGAGGGTCGTCAGGTCGCGCCTCGTGGAGACGTTTATAACGATAGTTGTCCCCGGGCCGCCTCGTCTTTCGCCATCACCACCGTCGATCAATGAAAAATCGAGATCTCGTGCCGAAAGTGGACCCTCATCCTCCACCACGTCGATGGCACCCTCAAGTGCCCGGAGACGAGTAGGGACGGCCCGGTCTGTCAGTACAGGAGCGACGAAAATGCACTCTATCCCTATGGCCTCGCACGCAACAAGTTCGCGTTTATCCGTGCCAAACGGTAAAACACGTGCACGACCCATGGCAAGAGCTTCGTCCTCGCAAGCTACGAAGACACACAGGGTGACATCTTCCGCACCATTACAAAAATCATCGAGCCATCAGTCTCCCCTTCCGTCTTCCGCAGAAGTATTGGTGTTCCCTGACGTCCCAAATTACATCTCACCGATACACCGACCTTCTACAAATCCACTTTACAGCCTCGATGCGTCGTCTCAGTCTGATTTTTCGGAACGCACGAACCTTAGTGCGGACAGGCTCAGAATACAAATCTGGACCAAAGTCGATCATCGTTCTATGCATCCAGGGAATGCCAAGGGTAAACAAAGGGACAGTGATGACGTCGGCAGTGGCGCTTCTGGTCCACGGTGGAAGGTGTTGGAAGAATGGGACTTTTCTTTGACGGATTTGGTACCACTATCCCCCGAAGTAAGTACAGTCGCCGATATAGTGAACCCGAACTGACTCGTTGCATAAGCTCGAGAACCATCCGTCACAGTTACCGTCGAACACGCTCGTAATGACCTTCCTACAGAGTGGCCAAAGCTTTCATTTGCCACCTGCCTGGTCTCGCTCGCGATCTCAATCCCAGTCACCGTCACCGTCGGGTTATAATACAGACCCGGAAACGGAAGGTCACAAACTCCAAACTATTCCTTCAATATCCCACGACATGATACGGAATAGTCAGCCTGGGCCGTTATTAGGTGTCTACCGGAAATCTCGTAAGTTGGACACAAGGACGGCCAATTTAGACGGGCTTCTGCAGTAAGACCCAAATGGTTGGATGTCGCATCGCTTAACTCACCTGCTTTAGACTAGCCACTCTGCAAGCTTGTATACAAGACACGGAAGAATCACTCCGTGATGTTATTCAAAAAATTGATCTTTGTCTCGCGAAAGATGATGTTTTAATTTTGGTACGTACACGAATGCAAGAGGTTGACGTGTTATGTAATTGCCGTGAACCTGACCCGTATTCACAGAGACGCGAAGCCTCCGAACGTCAAGCGCGCATTGAGGACCGGCGGGCCGAAACGCAAGCCATAATTGAAGGATCAAATCGTTGTATGTCGAGATCATGCTTCCTTCATTTCGCCACGTAACACGTGTTTCACCGTCTTCTTTAGTGCGTGACAACCTTGCCACGCGGCGTTTGCAGATCCAGAGCCGGAGAGAGTGTCTCGCAAAGGCGAAAGCGCTACAAGCCCAGGATGTAACCTTGCTCTCAGATAAAATTGCCGAAGTTACCGAGGAGAGGTAGGTGTTGCCCAACTAGGCTTCTACTCCACGTTGACCCATCCCCATTTTAGGAACAATCTCATTGCTGTCCGAAATCGCCTTCCATCCATCCGAACCTCACTCATATCGACACTCGCTACCATATACCCAATTGAACTTTTATCTACATCGGAACTCCTTTTCACGATTCTCGCCGTTCCTTTACCCATTCCTTTCAACTCCCATGAGCCCGCCCCGCCCCTCTCACTTTCATCTCACAAGGAAGTCACAGAAGAATCGGTGGCGACAGCTTTGGGATATGCGGGCCATCTCGTGCAACTCCTTTCCGTGTACATGGGGAAGGGTCTGGTCTACCCAATAACGTACATTGGAAGTAGGAGCTTGATTAGAGACAACATTTCAGCGATGGTTGGCCCGCGAATGTATGCAAAAACTTTCTTCTTAATTCGCTTCGTCGACTGACAGAGTTTAGGTTTCCTCTCTTCTCCAGAGGCGTGGATACCTACCGGTTTGAATATGCGGTGTTCCTTCTTAACAAAGATATAGAAATGGTAAGTCTGTTCCGATACAACTTAGCGGCAGTTCTCACCGGTACCTTAGCTTATGGCAGACCGAGACCTGCGAGCGCTTGATATGCGACATACGTTACCTAATCTGAAGAATTTACTACTTACGCTTACTGACGGGGAGTGTGCAGGTGCTGGGTGAGTGAAACACCATAATCTCCGTTTGATGGTTCTGATGCGGCGGTCTAAGTAACCCGCGGTATTGGGACTCACCGTCTACGGTGGGACTTGCCACGCCCCCTCGCGAGGCGTCTCCACCCGCCAGTAGCCGAGCATCCTCGACGCCGAGGGCGGGGCAGAGTCCAAGTCTATCGATTATCGAGCTGCCTGATGAGCCAAATGCTTCTGCAGGCAGTGGCGCGACCACGCCAAAGGGTGGTCCAGGTGGAGGAGGCACGAGTACGCTTTCGCGGTACTCGAAGCTTTCCCTCGGATTTCCGCCTCTGCCGGGGTTCTTTCGCTCACGCCATTCACCCACTAATTTACAAGTGTCGGCGGATTCCGCGACAGACACAGAAGAAGCGGGCGGTACATGTGCGGATGCACCGTCCGACCCTTCGGAGGTTGTAGAGGGCGGAAAGGCAGAGGATGACGACGATCGGCGGACGATCAAGGGTATGACCGTTGACACTGGGGAACAAAGCATGGCCTCGAAGGCAAAGCGAGAAAGGGATGGGCAGGTACTACGGACTCGGAACGGTGAACCGTCTGCAGAGGAAAAGATCGATGCAACGTCGCTGTTGAGCGTCGCTAGCGCCGGTTCCTTTGTTTGATCGGGCTTGCAATTCTTTATCGACTAGCGAAGTCGCGAGAGATTAAGTTCAGGTTGGCATGGCGCATCGGATGGCAGGAATTAAAGTAAGCGCGACGGAGAACGCAAGGGACGAGTGAATTGCACACGTCGCTAGTACCTTTGTCGCCGGTCCCGGTCGAATTAACCAACCGCCGATCGCTTGCAGAATTCACGGTTGGAGGTCGACTGGCGGGGTGCAACTACTACTACAGGGATGTGCTACGGTCGTCGTCACTAGGAGACTAAGTAATTGCGATGGCATGGTTGTTTCATTCGCAAAAGACATATCTAAAGATGCGGACTTTGAAAAAAGAAAAAAAAAAAAGAGGGTAAGCCCAGCCTTTTTTGATCCCCACGCGCTACCGAAGTGCCTTAAATTCGCTGGTCCCAGCTACTCGACGTCCAGCGTCCTCCCTTGCACTGCGCTGCGAAAAAACCCTGGACAACTTAAAAAGGTATGTCCTCCTCCTCGTACCACTCTTATCTCTTGTTCCATACTTCATTAGCCCTCCCGGCCGCATTGTATCACCACTTCATTCTAGAACGGCTCAAAATTGGCTTCAAGGTCGGTTCGCTACGGTACGGTTCGCGTCTCCCTTCTCATTTGCATCCCCCACAGGATCACCACTGTGTAACAGTTTAGCATTACTGTTTCCTAATCTCGTTTCTTCGTTCAATTTGTTTTCTGTCTCCTACTTCTTCCGGAAGAAAAGTCGTCCTCCACTTTACTATTCGAGATGAACTCTGCTGAAAACATTACTGCTTCTGCCGATAATCGTACCTCGGACGGGAGAAAGCAAAGCCCTCCTGCTTTCCTCGACCTCGCAGACTCGGTATGTCCCATTCCGTGAAAGCGCCCGTACCTGAATTCGAACCGTTCGCATCAGGCTGCGAGGCTAGGTACTAACATGCCTGACATGTCAGCTGTGAGTCCCCTACCCCACCCTGCACCCCTTCTCCTTGTCTTATTCCTCGTGAAGCGTGTCGAACTGAAACGTTTGGAACACGAACGTCAGCGCGCCATCCAGCGGAAGTTGTTCGAAGATCAAATGCGGGTTTTGGAGCAGCAGCAAGCGCAAGAGCTGCTCAGCATTCCCTACGACCCCGTGGGCATAGCCGTTTCGGCCCCGACCACCCCACCGCGTGTCAATGCGGTCTTGCACGGAGACAACCTCATCAAGTCTGCCCTCTCCCACTCTGCCATCGACGTGGATGTTCTCTCGAGAGCCGTCGGCTCTGCCGTTGCCGACAAGCGCAAGTCTGTTGCTTATGCCCCCTCGGTCGATCTCTCCCCCGAACTTGGGTCTGCTCACGTCGTCGTCAACGGGCAATATAACCGTGCCGGCGCCAAGAGCATGCCAGCTAGTCGTCGTACTTCCACGAGCAGCAATGACGAAGAGTTGATGGAGCATTTTCGAGGGATGGCGCTCTCTGGTGAAAGATCTAACCGTGCTACGCCAAGTCCTGGTGCAGTTGCGCAGTCTGCCATGGCCAGAGTCCGGTACAACGATGACGACCATGCGCATCCCGGGCAACAGTACAACGTTGGCATGATGCTTGATGAGCAGTTGGACCAGGAGATGCACAGTGAGTTTGAATTGTACCAAGTAGGGTTCGTTATGTCTCATGTGATAAAAAGATGCCATGAAGAATCTCCCGACGTCGGACGATGACAAGTTTGCATCCTATGCGAACAAGGTAAGATTCACATTCAAGCGTCGTGAAACCTTTTTAATCTTTTTTTTTTAATTTAAATTTAATCTTAGATTTCGACGTCCTCCGCTGCATTGGATCTCGCCCATCGTCCGCAAACCTCTCCACGGAACTCTTTTGCAGCTCGTGGTGAAAAATCGTCTGAATGGCCACAATTTGTGAGCAACCCTCGTGTCCCAGACGGCTTGAGTTCTAGGACCGATCGTCGTACTGTGACGAATCCGACCATAGCGTTGACCTCTTCGATGGATATCAATGGGAAGCTTGCTGGCGCGGTCTCGGGGACTTCCACACCTCACATTGGGCAGCACTCGCAGATGAATTTTGGTTCAGCTGGCCCACCGATTTCTCGTCGGGGCTCTCCCTCAGGCCTCGACGGTTTGGGCTCTACGACTCGATCGGTTCCCGCAACGCCTTTATCCATCGCCAACGGCAATAGCAATCATCTGCTGCAAACACCGGGTACACCGCTTACTCCGGATGGCCAAAGCCTGAGTGGTCGACTGTCGTCGCAAGGTAACTATCACCTCGATGAGCCTGCGAAGACTGAGATTCAGCCGTCGTTATCCCGGCTGCCATCGGGCCAATTCAGCGATTCTGGCTTGACGTTCGAGGTATTTTGATCGCCGTTTGCTAATTAAGAGGTTGCTTATCATCCTCACAGCAGTACGGTGTTGACTCGGTGTATGGCCTCCCGAACCAGTTAGACGGTTCTCACTACGGCGCCTACAACTCAGCAGGGCGGAACGGTTCCGCAAGCAACGGTACAAGCGGTTCGACTGCGCTCTACCATCACAACGGTTCTCGTTATGGTCTTGGGCGAGGTGGGGGTGGGGCTGGTGGGGGTGGTGGATCTGACGGCAAGATGAATGGCCTTCACGGTGCCAAGCACAAACGCGGTGATATGGATCGTAAGTTCCTGATCTTAACCGATTCAGGCAACTCAGGTCATTTTTCTTTTCTCCAGTCAACCGGTTTGCGGGTACCCGCATTGAAGACTTGCAGGGTGAAATTCCTGCATTGTGCAAGGATCAGCACGGTTGTCGGTACCTTCAAAAGAAGCTCGAAGAGGGTGTTCCGGAGCATCGTGATATGATCTTTCGTGAAACCTTCGGTCACTTTGCTGATCTGATGACGGGTAGGTGATTGAATGTTTTACGTCAACTACCATACTTATCCGGCGAAGATCCCTTTGGTAACTATTTGTGCCAAAAGCTCTTGGAATATTCTACCGACGAACAACGGAATGTTATATGCGAATCGGTTGCGCAAGACCTGGTCACCATATCGCTGAACATGCATGGCACTCGCGCTGTACAAAAAATGATTGATTTCTTGTCCACTAGACGACAGGTAAGTCTGATTCATTGCATTTTTTCTCTTCCAGACTTACGGGAGAGTTCAGACTGATCAAACATACAATATTCAGATCCACTCCATCATTGTCGCGCTGAGCCTTCACGTTGTTGTTCTCATCAAAGACCTCAACGGCAACCATGTCATTCAGAAGTGCCTCAACAAGCTCGCCCCTGAGGACAACCAGGTACTTGTGGCGCTTCCATCAAAACCGTCCCTGTTCTTACGTCTATTGCTCGCAGTTTATCTACAATGCTGTGGCTGCTAACTGTGTCGAAGTTGCAACTCACCGCCACGGATGTTGTGTTCTACAACGATGCATCGATCATGCTTCGGATCACCAGCGTGTTCAGCTCGTAAATGAGATCACTTACAATGCTCTCACGCTGGTTCAGGACCCTTACGGGAACTACGTGAGTGTCATGAAACATTGCTGTGCTGTCAAACTTCATTCTCGGTCATTAGGTCGTACAGTATATCTTGGACCTGAACGATAACCGGTTCAGCGATGCTGTGATTCGTCAGTTCGCAGGGAACGTGTGTGCGCTTTCGGTCCAGAAATTCAGCTCCAATGTCATCGAGAAGGTCAGTCACGTTGTTGTGCTGGGCTACCCATTTCTAAGCGTGCCGTACAGTGCGTTCGTGTGGCCGAGCACAGTACTAGAAAAATGCTCATCGAAGAACTGCTTAATCGTTCTCGTCTGGAAAAGTTGTTGCGGGATTCGTACGGCAACTATTGCGTTCAAGTTGGTGCTTATTTCTCTTGTAATATCGATTACTGATGACGCCCAGACCGCTCTCGATTACGCGGAACCGACCCAACGCGCTCTCCTTGTCGAGGGTATTCGACCAGTCCTCCCGCTTATCCGCAACACTCCTTATGGTAAACGGATTCAAAACAAGTTGCAACGCGAGCATATGGATAATTACAACGGCGGATACCATGGTCATCAAATGGTCATGAACGGTCAGGCGCTCGGCTTAGGCCATCCTTCCGCTGCTGGGCGGCACCTGCCGCAGAACATTCACCCAAGCGGCCCGATCGCAGACATGTATGGATCCCAGGCGAACCTGTACGGAATTCAAGGACAGGGCTCTTATGGCCACTCGCACTTGGCGCCTCAACCGCATGGTCTCCAAGCACGCACTATTGACGGATATGTTTTGCAAAACAGCTCACCTCATAATGCCAGCTTGACACCCCCACATACCCACGCCGCTGCTGGCTATTCCGCGGCGTACGCTAACGTGAGCTTTGGCAACGTTGGGCTCGCAGGATCATTAAACGATCCCTACCAGGGCTACGGATACGGGATGTGAACGAAAAGCTTCGTCCGCCGCGTTATCGTTGACCATACCGCAACCTTCCAGCCGATCGTTAATGCCATATTTCTATGTATATTCTATCTCGCTTGCGTTCGACGCCTGATACCTCCATTTGCTTGTTGCTGGCCTCTCCTTGTCTCCCTGGAGTACCCTTTTTATCTATGGGCGCATCGGCCGACCTCGATCATATCATCTCGTGCACTTGTACTCTGGTCCGGCATACACAATTCCAAACCCGTAGCTATTACTTGATCTTGCTTTCAGAACGTTGCCATTTGTCTTGCCCCCTTTTCTTTCTTACATTCCCCTATCTGCCGCATTTGTACAGCCTTAATCTTCCACTCATCTAAAGCAATGTCTGTTTAATGGCGAACTATGCCGCAGCACTACCTTGTGTACTTATTGTGCAATTTATGCGTCGTTGCTTTCTGGATCCAAAACTGCTGTTTCCCAGTCCGTCGATTATATCTGTCAACGTCAACGCCAGCAGTCACGTCGGCAGAGTGAAAAAAATAATTCCGTCCCCAGATTCTTCCCCAGGGAACAAAGTACCGAGGACCGGCAACTCCCGCGGTGGTACTTGGATCAAAAACACCCCCGCTTGAAAAAAATAAACACGCGCGCTTTCTCACATTCTTTTATACTTTTCCTTCTCACTTTCCTTCCACCACCTAATCAATGCGTTCTCGCATCGCATCTGCCCTTGCTTGGGGCAGTGTCCTTCTTTCCAGCGTGAATGCCATCCAATCTGTATCACGAGCAGGCAGATACCTCTACACCGCGGACGGTAATCGATTCTACATCAAAGGTATCGCATACCAGGAGCAAGGTTCGTGCTCTTCCCATCTTGAGTTGCACCGCAGTTCGTCTCAGTTTTCTCACCTAGGCGCGGTCTCTTCCGACCCAAACAGCCCCTTCCTCGAGCCCTCCACCTACATCGATCCGCTGGCTAATGGCACCAACTGTCAACGGGACTTGCCATACCTCCAAGAACTTCAAGTCAACACCATTCGTGTGTACAGCGTCAACTCAGCCCTTAACCACGACACGTGCATGCAACTGTTCAGCGGTGCTGGAATTTATACCATGTCAGTGATCTGCGCCCATGCCACCCACGTCCGGCAAGTACTGACCGTTCCGCAGTATCGATTTAGCTCTGCCTGTGAATGGCTCCATCAATAGAGCTTCTCCGGCGTGGACCACGGCCCTTCAAGACCAGTATCTCGAGACCATTCAAGCCTTCTCAAAGTATGACAACGTTCTGGCCTACAATGTTGGAAACGAAGTCGTCACCGCACCCAACGAAACGGTTGCAGCTACCTTTGTGAAGGCAGCTGCTCGCGATGTAAAGGCGTACCTGTGAGTGTCGTGCCAAGGCGGTGCCCCCTGTCTCCTGAATTAAATTTAACTCAGCAACTCCATCAAATCATCCGTTCTCGTCGGATATGCTGCTATCAACGGCGACCCGTCCTGGATCCTTCCCCTTGCTGAATATCTCTCCTGTGATCCCTCGGGCGGTAATTCCGGCTCCACTGCAATCGATCTCTACGGGCTTAACAACTAGTACGTAGTCAAAACTCTTACCCTGATGCGAAGCGCCTGACACCCGCGCAGCCAGTGGTGTGGAACCTCCACCTTCCAAGCATCGTATGCTGGGACGGAGGCTCTTTATTCGGGTTACAATGTCCCCGCCTACTTTAGCGAGTTTGGTTGCCCCACCAATCCAGTGACGGACTGGAGTGAGGTCGGGGCTCTTCTCAGCTCTAATATGTCCTCTGTCTGGTCAGGTGGTATTGCCTTCTCTTACTTCCCTGCAACGGCGTCGGATGGAGACTACGGGATCGTTTCAATTTCCTCTGACGGTAGCACAGTTACCGTCAATGGGAACTTCAATAACCTCAAGACCCAGTATACCGAGGCATCACCTCCTAAATCACCCTCGCAGAGCGCAGCTGGATCGACGAGTTACCCCTCCTGCCCGCAACAGAACTCGACCATGCTTGCTTCCACCACCTTGCCCCCTACACCCAACCTCGCTGCTTGCAACTGCCTGGAGAACAACTTGAGTTGCCAGTTCACTCCAACTACTTCGAACTATAGTGCAACTCTCGGATCGTTACTTGATTACGGTTGTAGTCTGCTTGGGCAGTCTGGTGGCACTTGCGCTCCTATCTCGGCCAACGGCACCAGCGGTGTGTATGGCGCAGTATCTGCCTGTGATCCTAGTGCGTGACAATCTTTATGCATCACGAGTTGAACCTCTAAGATGATTTTCGTAGCTGTCATGCTGTCCTGGGTAATGACCCAGTACTATCTCGACAACAACGATAATGTGCAGTCTTGCAGCTTTGGGGGGAATGGCACTGTCAACTCTCACGCACCGTCGAGCACCGGTGCAGCCAATGCGGCTCTTTCGTCTTGCTTGGCTAGTGCGACCGGGAGCTCCGTCCCCACTCTTCCTGCTGGAGGTACCTCTAGCTCGGGTGGCGGCAGTTCCGGCGGGGGATCGGGTTCCTCTTCTGGCAATGGGGTTGCTGCGCTGGATGCAAAGGCTTTGGTAGGTGTCGTTACGTTCGTAGTGGTTGGAGTTGTGAGCGGGATGTGGAGCCTGTCTTGAGAACAAAATCTAGTGGTTAGGACCTTTTTTTTTTTGGACCATACAAGGGACCGTATGTTGTTTTCTGGACGTTTCGTTGGACGTTTGTTTTCGTGTTCGTCTAATTTAGGATTTGAATAATTTTTGGTTACGTAAACTGATGAGTCAGATTGAAAATAAACAAATAAAAGGACGGGAGTTAGCTGTTTGCCAAGAGCAACCGTTTCTTTTTACCGCGATGGGTCCAAACGCACACAGCACCGACTGGAGTCTGCCTGACGACGAGTTCGATACAGCGATGGGCCCCGCTACCACTCGCGAGATAGACAACGCTACAGGCGACGTCCAGCTCGACGACGCTGGTCCACCTGCAGAACTGGTCGCCGGCAAGACCTTCGAAGACCCCCACGGTAACAAGACAGAATCTACTCGTGAAAGACAAGTCAAGGTGCTTAGGTCTTATCATCTCGTTTTTGATCTTTAGTTCCTGCTCTGCTGCTCTTGTTGTCTCCTGTACTTGCGTCGATGTTCTACCCCCTCTGCGCAGTTCGCTCGCACCTCATCTAGGGGCTACACTGCCGACTGGCATATGGACTGCGATCTGACCATTTCGACGCCACGATTGGTTCCCTTGTCTGCTTGCATGCTTATCTGGACCGTGTTCTGCTTCATGCTCTCGCCTTCTTGTTGTCGCTTCCCTCCTTCGTCTGGGCCCGGTATTGAACTCTGCGCCACTTAGCCGAATAAAATTTACATTGGTGGTCTCCCCGAAAATACTCGCCCGGAGGACCTGCGAAACTGCTTTGGAAAAATCGGTGATATCACCACCATCGAGCTCAAGTAAGTTTTTCGGTCTGATAAGAGGGGCTTTCGTTGACGCTACCTTTTCTTTTCTTTTTCACAGACTAGGGTATGGTTTTGTGGTAAGACGATGCGGTGTTGCTTGCGCTTTGGTTTATCTTGCGTGTTTGATTTAGGAATTCGACACCAGGGAAGCTGCAGAAGAAAGCATCGTGAGGTACAACGATGGGTACTTCATGGGAAACAAAATCCGCGTTGAGGCTTCCCATAGCCGTGGACGAGCGTTCAAACGGCCCGATGATCCTGGTGCATGCTTCAAATGCGGTGAAAATGGCCATTGGGCAAGGTGCGTGCGCTGTTTTCTTGGTATCGAATACCGATATAACATAACATTGCAGGGAGTGCCCTAATCCGAGCACTCAATCGTGAGTGTTGATTACGATTGTTCGTTGTTGGTCACATCTGAGCGTATCTTTCAGTGATAGGCGTGGCGGTCCTGCGTATGATTCATCTTCGCACGATCGTGGTCACCATGGCCGTGATTACAGCCACCACCAGTCCAGGGACTCTCACTCTTATCGAGACGACTATTCACGTCAGGCAACCTCGAGGGATGATCGCTACTATGATACTGCCCCTGCTGCAGCCCCTGCGTCCCGAGAGCAACGCCGGGCCGTGACACCGCCTCGCGAACGTCATGTTCCTTCACGTCGTGAGTATGATGACAGCGCCGTGCGAAGTCCTCCCCCACAGGCGGCGTCTCGTTACGAGCGAAGTGGACATCACAACTCTGAGAGGGACTACAACACCTCAAGTAGGGCACAGCCTCATCGTGATACGTACGATCGATATGAAAGGCGCGCTCCTCATTCCGAGGACAGAAATGCGTCATACTCGCAGCAGGGCGGACGGGCCCGAACTCCCCCTGGCCCTCCGCCAGCTGCGAGAGATGAATATGATAAGCCGTCTCGGTAAGAGTGCATGCAGTTCTCTCCGCCCGTTTCAAAATTAAGAGTCGTCTGCTCTAGGGGCAACTATCAGGGGTACGAGAATCGCAGGCGTGCGGGGACGCCGCCACCTCCTTACCCAGGTAGTGGCGCAAACGGGTCCCGTTCTCGGTATGCTTGCGCTTATCGCACTATGGATTTATGTAACATCTCGTCTCCCAGACGCCGCTCAATCAGTCCACCCCCACGATATGATTCAAGATATGCTGGCCAGACTCAGTCTGACAATGATAGGTATGGCTCTGCGCGGGAAGGGGCACGCGTCAGAGATTATAACCGAAGCAATCGTACCGAGGAATACAGTCACAGGCGATCCTAATGTGACAAAAAGTGTCATGGACGTGTATAGATCTGTGGCACACGTCTAATTATTATGCTTGTCGTTTCGTCTCATCTCCGCTATCTAAAGTATTCGATTTCTTTGGTCGTACACGTTATGCCGAATGTTTCACCATGGCCAGCAATGCCTCTTTGTCCTTGCTCGCGTAAACCAATGTCCGAAAGATACCGTCTTTCTGCAAAAGCTGGTTGGGGTTGTCAAGCTCGACCTGTAGAGTAGACATCAGTCATGATGGCGCCTTGATGCTCTTCAAAGAAACTCACGATACGTCCTGCGTCCAAGACCATCTGTCAATCGCACGTCAGCGTGTCTCATGCATTCCAGGAACAACTACGATACTCACAATGCGGTCAGTGTCCATGACTGATTGTAGCCTGTGGGCGATAATAAACTGGGTGACCCCTTTCATTTCTCGCAGGGTTCTATGGATGATGACATCTGTTTCATGGTCTGGGATACCAGAAAAAAAATGTTAGCACGAAACCTCCTTCTGACCTCCGATTATATATTTACCTATCGCAGACGTGGCTGGCAGCCAAGGGGAAAACTGGATCAGCGGCTGGCCCAGGACGCGAAGAAGGAAAACGAAGCGGTACCTTCGTCAAGGACGAGCAGCTTGCTCTCTCGCACCATCGCGCGCGCTAGTGCCAAGATCTGTCTCTGTCCGACGGAGAGATTAGACCCTCCGGCCGTGACGGGGGTATCGAGCGTGAGTTTGAACCCGTCGTTGTTACTAGTGCCGGTGCTGGTGCTGACGCTGCTCAACTCTTGCAGCTCGGCAAGGCCCGCGGCTCGGAGGGAGTCGTTCAGGATCGCATCGTCGAACTGATCGAATGGGTCGAGGTTCTGGCGAATCGTCCCGTCGAGGAGTTCAGCCTGTGGGATTCAAGGATAAGTTCGTTTTTCTGATGCAAATTTTTTTAAAAAAAAGGCCGAGCCGCACGGATTGAGGGATGACGGTCAAACTTGAGCGTAGAATTTCGAGCTCGATGGACGAGGTGAGGATACCATCGTAATACACCTCGCCTTTGGTGGGAAGGCAGCGCAGGAGAGAGAGCGTGAGCGAAGTCTGTTTTTCACGTTGGTGAGTCTTGGTGGTCAAGGGGATGGGCGGTTTCAGTTACCTTTCCGCTTCCAGTGCGACCAACTACAAGGTTTTCAGTTTTGTAATGGGTTTTGGGGACAAGAGGTACGCACCTACACCGATTCGCTCTCCGGACCGGATGTGGAACGACAGGTCATGGAGCACATCGGGACCGTCCTAGGAAGTTGTCAGGCCATGGAAATAAAACAAATAAAGGAGTGCTGACATGAGAGTAGCGAGCAGACAGATTTTCCACTCGCAAGTCTCCAGAAGCAGGCCAGTATGCGGGTGGACTGGGTTTGCTGATCGGCTCGGTCTCCTGTTCGATGCCCATGTAACTCGCGATACGTTCGAGACTGAGATAGAACACCATTATCTCAACTAGTGCATATCTGGCTTGTCCTGGAACCTACCTGTTGCCTGAAAGCCCAGGTCAGTACACCAGTTACGCCCTTTATTGGTAATGCCATACCGTTGACTTCCGTCTCGTTATATTTTATTATCCACCAAAGGATTAGCGCACCCAGGTCAACTGAACAATGGGGGCGTCAACGAGGCACAGCAACTCCGCGCGATCGGGCCACACACACCTGCCATGACCATAGAAAAACCGACGTTAGATGGGTTGATGTTGTGGTGTCCGTACGTCATATACGCTGCCAGTGTTGCCACAAACAAAGTTCCTAGAGATTCCAGTCTAACGAAGACCCAGCTGGGTGATGTCAGCACGATGATCAAGTCGTGTCTGCACTGCCTTCTCACCAGTTGAGGGCATGAAAGGTACGGGCCACACGGGTATAGTGGTTGATGGACGAATGATACTTTTGGATGAACACATTTTGTGCACCAAAGGCGCGGACAGACACTAGGAAGCCATGTCTCAGAAGGCGAGACATCTGTTCCCTATGATAACAAGCGACTTACCTAGGCCACTGAGGGCAGCACTCAGATGTGCTAGCACGGGAGACTTTGCGTTGCTGAGCTCCCGTTTGACACTCAGCTGAGCCTTCATGTACGCCTGTCCGTACCAGGCACCAACCCCAGCAACAATTAAGCAGGGCAGTGCAAAAGGCGGGGCCAAGTAAAGCAGAATAATGAATCTGGTTAGCATCACAATGGTGAGCTCTATCAATTGCGCGAAGCACTCAGGGAACATCCCGTCCACTGTGCGAGTCAGTGAAGAGATCGTAGGCATAAGCACATATGAGTACCTGTGCCAATGTCCTGAGTACATCTTGTGATGATTCTAGCAATGGGGGTCGTGTCCAACCATCTATGACGACCATCAGATGTGATAAACTAGAGAAAAGGAAATGGAGCACCTGAACGTTGCTCCAAAGATCCGCTCCATGAATCTGTCATGGATTGTCTTGGAGGCTCTTATCAAGCCAAATACTTTCGTCGTGCACGCCAGCGTATACAGGACCGAAGTACTAAACGTAAGCAAAGAATAGATCATGATGTTACTGAGGGAGAATTTTAGGCGCGATTCAAACAAACAGCGATCAGGACCTTACTATCCGACGTTGACCTCGCGGGGTCCCCGGTATTGCTCGACCCAGTAACCAAGATACCACGGTTGAGCGGCAAGGCTGATGTGCGTAGCACACAGACACAAAATAAACAAACCGCAATTCAGAATAGGCGAGCGACCTCCCCAACTGAGGAGGTAAAGGAGAACTAAAAACAAATTCAGTGGAAGGGAAAGATCGCCCAGGACACCACCGTTTACTTGCTGGCCAACCAACATGACCCTCAGCAATCTCTTCGGCTGTTGTCAGTGTCCCACCCTCCGACACTCCAGCTACTCCAGCCGATACGATTTTGGTCTCCAACGAGGAGACTCCATCGCTCGAATCATCGACCTCCTTGCCTTGGTCCACATCAGTGACATTCGTGTCTCCGCCATCGTCAGACTCCAATGGTCCGTGACTCCGAACTTGGCCTTCGTTGTCTAGAATCACCAGGTATCTGGCGATATCGCGGACGAGTGATACGTTGTGGGTCTGATCACATGAATTCAGAAGGCGGAGGCAAGTGTGATTCTATACATACCGCCAGGATGATGGTTTTACCCTTGACCAGCTTGCCTCGGAAGCAGTGATTGACGATCCAGTGGCTAGTGTGGACATCCAACGCTGCGAAAATCTTTTTTGGCTCGTCAATAGGTTATGGTCCTTTTACGCCGCCAACTTTCTCACATCATCGAGGAGAAGTATGTGTGCAGAGGAATAAATGGCTCGCGCCAATGTTATTCTCGCCTGTTCTGTTGTCAGCTCGATCCCACAAAACACATGAACTTTCGCTTCACCTTCTGTCCCCCACTGGTCACTTGCGCGTTAGTAAGGAATATATAAGAAATGATCGAGAAACACGAACCTCAGCGTTACTCCCTTTTCTCCCACTTCAGTAAGATCACCATTTTCCATACGCTCCAAGTCTGGTTCTAGTGCACACTGAAACAACACTATACGCGATTTCAATCAGAGTTGGTCTGATGCAAATAACGTACAGCAACCGACCCTCTGTGTACCGTCCTTGATCGAAATCTGAGCCAAAGATAATATTATCCTATTTTCTGATCAGATAGCTCAACCCTCTCTTACATCCTGGCACTCACTCGAATGGTCTGGTTCAGTATCCATGACTCCTGAGCAGCATACGCGACGCCGAGATGCCGGGGAAATTTGCGCCAAGACGAAAGTCCAGATGGGTGAAAATGCATCTCTCCGAGAAGGGCCATGAGTAACGACGTTTTTCCGGATCCCGTTGGTCCAGTAATCAGATTTAATTCGTTACGCATAAAAACGAGTTCGTCGCGGATGTTGAGGGCAAAGCGTCTGTTACGAGGGGTTGATGCACCTGATATGTTGGGTTGTGACTTGGTCCAAGAGAAAATGGCATGCGAGAGCCCGATAGTATCAACGGCAGTGTCAGTGTCGCCAAATTCATCTTGGGCAATCCCGCTTTCATTGATTCTTGGAGGTTCAGGAATGACGTCATTCTTGGATGGATTCAGTGACAGCAAGTGGTCAAATCAAATTCAATACGTACGATGGACAAGAAGGCGTTGATACGATCAAGTGCGACCTTTCCTGGATGTCGCCGTCAGTTGGCAGCTGAAGTATAAAGGATGCGCAAGACCTTGGATGAATAAAGGTAGAGTAGCCGCCACCAGGTGGACTTGCATCTGGAGGATGTCAAACACTATATAGTTGATCCATTACTGCATCATCTAGATGACGAAATGATGTCAGCGATGCTTACCGGCCATTGACGAGAATACAACGGATGCTGAGAGACATTGTCATTAAAGATTCAGCGGACAGTTTGACCACTTGCCCGTGAGATTCTGCTTGGCGACTAGCGTCTACCGTATATGAAGTTAAATACTTGAATGACTTGAGCCTACAGGGTAAACTCACGTAGACAGAGTAGGTGATTAGCATGACGATGATTGGTATAATGAAGCTATGGAAAGATTATGATGAATCATTGCCTGTTCGGCTCTGGATCAGCAGATAGACACACTTGACGATGATGTTTAAAACGTGAAGTAAATTGCGCTTCTTGATCCAGACAAGTTCTTCCGCACGTCTGTCCTGAATTTTGCTGCTGATCTTGCGCTCCCATCCAAAGAGTTTGATCATCCGGAGAACATTCATGGCTGAGTTGAGTCAGAACCCGGAAATGCGGGCGATGAAGGGCTAAAGTCGTACGCACTATCGCTCACAAGTTGCACCCTACCATCGGTCTGATGACGTGAGCACAAAAAGAAGTTCAGCGCAAACAAAAAGAACCTTTTTCATCTTTGCTACTTCTACACCTTGGAACAGGCTGAGCAGGTACCCAGGGACCGGGAACAGCACCACTATGGCCACGGCACCAGCAAGAGCACTGTATCACGTCAGTCAGAGAATATCATTGCAGTAATTCAACTTACCTCCAGCCCAGTATGCTGTAAAGAAAGGCAACACATAAGATGATCTACATAGGGACACCAACCCCTTCGTTCCCTTAGCATCCTCATATCAACATGTGTTTTTCTAGTGGCTCACCAGTCGGAATTACATCCTTAGCGTCCGTGACACTCTTCAGATCTACTGTCACATGATTGTTGATGGTCCCGACGAGGTTGGTTTGAGTCGCTTGACTGTCTGATTTGGTTTCGTCCGAAGATAAGTCGTCGCTCTCAGTCCCCTGTGGTCTAATCCGCAAGGCTTTCTTGAATATGAGATCGGAAAGAAGCGCCTCCATGCATACTACCACCCGAGTCTACAAAGCAATCGTCAGCCCAGATATACTCACGAGATCCGGATGAATGACTTACTTCGATGAAGATTGTCCATTGGGATGCGATAGAATACATGATCTGACTGAGGAAAAGGAGGATGATCCATACTATCGGTCGTATAGTTGCTCCTTTCCCTTGCGTTTCCAAGTACCTAGGCAGTCAACGGTGAGTAATGGCAGATAACAGCCGAGAGCCAGACCCATACGTAAGGAATTGTTGCAACGCGAACGGATTCGCAAGGTTTATGATGACCTTCGCTACAGATATAAATACCAGCATAGCATATTCTGACGCTGGCCAACAATCAGATATTAATCAAGTTCGTTCTATGCAAGACAATATCGAACTCACAAAAAGCCTTCAGCAGGCCAAAAATGACGTGAGATCTGTTGGTTTCTTGAGGTTCGAAGTGCTGTGAAAAGTATTAATATTTAATCTAGTAACATAATTGAAGCTTACGCGGGAATTCCGAGAAACTAATTCTGCCACGCGATCATAGTCAGCGAGAGGAAACAGGGCGTCTGGAGCGAGATGCCGAGATTTAGATGCTACACTGATCAGTGGGTTCAGCCAAGAGTAAAGCAAGAGTGACAACAAGGAGGCCGTCTGTTCCGGATGAGGTTCCTTTGGCGGTAGCTGGAAGGGCAAATTACACGGTGTAAGCGATGATGTCGGAAGCCGAGCATACTACGTACCATGTCATTTACAATCCGATATTCACGGGGACTTGTGAGTGGTATGACGATCCCAAGGATTCCAAGTAATCCATCTTCCACTGCACTATACACATCTAGTTGGTGCGTTGACCCCAAAGTAAAGAACGGCCAGAGGTCGCGATATGCGATAGCCCCAAATACACAGAGAAAAATGACATTCGTGTGTTGCGTCAACTGACTAGTGCTCCCAAAGTCAAAACCGAAAGCCGATGAAAGTAGCGTGAGAAGCACTGCGTAGGCCTATGGCAACGACTGAGATGGTGTACTCGGAACGCCCAAATCCGGGTATTGACTCACCATTGCGATGTAGAGAGTTCCAGCTACTTCACGACCACCTGGTGGCTGGGTATCTTTGTGCATCCATGCAATACCAATGGTCAGTGTGAGCAATGTACACACGATTGCCCTGGCAGCGTTGAAGTATATTATCAGTGATGGATATCCCAAGCTATGACCTTCGCTTTTGCCACGCTTCCACCGGTGTATGGAGGAGATTGACAAGATCATGAATGATCCTACCATAAGTATCAACGGGGGAAGGTCTTCGATCTGACGTGGTCCATCCATGTCTTGCAAACTGTATGTGGAGGCATCACATCAACACCTCCCCTCGAAGGAATAGGCACCTACACGGACGGTAACAGTTTGGTCTGAAGTTCAAGTAAATTTGATTAGATCAAGCTAAGGGGGGAATGGGTAAAGAAAATGTAAGATGCTTCGAGCAGTGCCGAGTCCAGTGGGTGCCAGTGGGTCCGAATGGAACTTCGTCATCCCATACGCGTCGCATTTATATAAAGGTTCTAGCCATATGTACGTGTTCCTAATTATTAGCCCCATTGAGTGCGCTGGTTCGCAGCTACCTGTTGACACACCGGAAAAGGAAGCGGGCTACCGCGGCATGCGGTGCAAATACAAAGTGACCGGCGCGATGGGATAATTGTGGAATATCCAGACCATTCGGAGAATTTTCAAGATGACGAACGAATAAGGGTGTTGTATGTGTATATATTAGCATCTGCTTGTGAGGCTTACAGATGTCTTATCGTCAGTTGAGGTAAAGTATCCACGAAGTCCCCACATGATATAGGTTCAGAGCGTCCAGATCTTCACCGTTGAATCACGTCCACCCGAAGCAAGATAACGGTCCATATACCGGAGGCGATCCACCGGCCGCGTGTGTCCGTTTGTCCGCAGCGTGGAATGTTGCATGGTGGTGCGGTTATAGATCTGTAAACAAGAGGAACTGCGTGAATGCTAAAGCATGAATATGATGTGCGCAGTATACCTTCACGCCATTCTCCCCTGTGGCCGCAACAATTTTTCGAGTATCAAATTGCAGTGCAGTTACTCCGTGATCGTATTTGAGAGATTCCAATACCCCGCCAGAACGCACGTCCCATATCTCGAAAAAGGGATAAACGTTAGACGTATGACCCAGTCTGATGACAGTATCCATACGCACCCGAATTGACTTGTCCAAACTGCCACTGACGATGTGGATTTCGTCAAACTGTAGGCAAGTTATGGGTCCTGTGTGGCCGAGTAGAGTCCGATGGGCTTGGCCAGTACGCACTGCAGCCAATGAGCTCTTTGAAGCCATGACTAAAAAAGAACTTACTATCCCACATCCTGACCGCGCCATCGCCACTCCCACTTACGAGCCCGTAACCCCAAAACTGAACGCCACCTACAAAGTCCTGATACATGTCCCAACTCCCGTCGGCATATGGTGGTGTTGGCACGGCAAATGTGCCTGCAACCGTGGCCGGTCCAGAAAGTGGCATCTGGCTACTAGGTGGGGCGACTTGTGAATGAGTAATAGCCCAAAGGATATCCATCGCGAGCACACATTGACCAGTGGTAAGATCCCATTGGCGAAGCGTCTTGTCCGATGCACCCGTGACCTATGAAGAGTCAACAACGTGGCACGCAGCGTCGCGAACGACATTCACCAAACACTCGTCTTCGAAATAAAGAGCTGTGACTGCCTTGCTGTGTCCATCGAAAGTCCTCACGCAAGGCCCGTCGAAGTCCGTACCAGTGTCGCTTACTGTAGCGGACCTTGCATACTCAACGAGTTCCCCATCATGGTACGAGCTCGAGTCTTCTTCTAGAACGTCGCTCAGACCGTCCTTCTCCCAGTCATCATCCACGAGACGAAGATCCCATAATCGAACAGACCCATCTTCGCTGCCAGTCAGGCACAAATTGTCCTCTACTTGGATGCACTTCACCGCGGCGCGGTGTCCACGTAGACGGCCGATTTCAGATCCTGTCATCAAGTCCCAAACTCGTGGCTGAGTGTCTTCCTGTGACGAGCTGACCAATGTTCCATATGGTTCTGAGAAATCAACGGCAGTTATGGGCGTTGTATGACTCTCCAAGGTCTTGCATGACTTGTAAGTGGTGAGACAGAACACAAAATAAAGCAAGATACCATGAATGCTATAGCAGGAGGGAGCTCGTCATGCTCAGAGGGTAAGAAGACAGGTCCTGAAGCGGGATGAGGTGCAAGCGAAAGGGCAACAGTCGCAGTACATACCTTTTCTCCGTCGCGAAGGAGGGAAATGATGAGACTGGGGTGTGACGACTTTGTGATGTTTGGAGGTTGTATCTTCGAACTCTAAGCGTTCCTGAATGCCTTGCACTGGTGTATGATGAGTTGAATTATACGAGCCAAGAAATAGTAAACGCACGCTCAGCATCCAGCTCTAAATCGTCTTCCTGGATTTTCAGTAGGTCCCGTTGTAATTGTTCACGAATTAGATCCAGTGCTTCAATCTTGTTTTCGACTTCGGATATCTCGCTTTGGACCAGACTCTGTGGCGGGATCGCATGGAGGGGCGAAGAGAGACATCGCATGACATGCACGTACCCGCCGTACATGCAAGTTCTCCTTGTCGCCAACGATTTCCGCCGCCTGTCGCATGAGCTCGTCTTTGCCCAAAATCTTGGTAGCGCTCAGACTTTCCCTGGCTCTCCTCTTCCCTTTTCGTGTCTTTTTGTCAACTACTACCACATCGTCCTCACTGACGACACTATGACCGTCCTCGGCATCATCGTCCATCATGCCTCTCGCCTGCAAGCCCAGTTTTCTCAAGCCGGCTTTGGGCACATCGACATTTCGCAACTGCCGCCGCCTCGTCCGGTTCTTCTCGGAGCTGGGGATTGTGGCATTAAATCCGCGCAAGAGGCTGACGTCGGAAGCAACACCATTAGGGTCTGGCACGTCGGCGTCAAGCAGCTCCTGGGTTGCTTCGGCGACTTGGAGGTCACGAGAAGTGACGCGTTTGTTTCCGAGGGTGAGACGCTGCGGGGCGCGTCCGAGAGTCGCAAAGTCCATTCTGGGGCCACTTTTGGCGCTAGTAATTGTCCCGCGTGAACGGGAGGACACCGTGGCAGCTGCTGAGATCATCCTTGGTGTCATTATGACGGGCGCGACTGCATGACAGGTAGAACGCGAGGGACACGAAAATCAGAAGGGAGTAGGGGAAAAAGGGAGGTAAGAACTGACGGTCCGAAAGGATTCTGGTCGAGTCCTCCTTCTTGTGGGAAAAGGGCGCGAAGAGAGCTTTGGACATGAGATGGAGCTTAGCCTGGGCAGAAGATGGACGAGAGTGAGGGTCAGTAGGACTAGAAGACTTTGCTCTGCTAGACTTTGAAGTCATGTCCGTTGCATTCCGGATGAGAAGACTAAAAGAAGCTGACCAGGGTATGTTATTCACACGAACACGTGTGGTCTAGACCTGTGACATCATAGCACGTGACTGCACAGACAGACTATGATTCGAATGGCCATGCTTGTTGTCTTTTAGCCTTGATGTCAGACGATTTCTTTTCCAATGTTCCCGTCCGACGTCCAGCCCATTCACCGCATACAGACACAGACACCCACGACGACTTTGCGCACGCCATTTCTCTTCGCTTTGGCTCTGCTGATCTCCGCACCGCCCGTCTCTTACCCGATGATCTTCCCCCCCACCACGCCCATTCATCCACTCACACGCCCACTCTCCCCCACCAGCCCCCACCACCTCCCCGTCCATCCCCCCCGCAGTCCTTCTCCTCCGTACCGCCCTCTGCCCTCGCTCCTCACCTTGCTCACCCTCGCACCCTCGTCCTCGACATCCGTCCCCATGCAGCCCATGCAGCCGCCCGTGTCAATCATGCCCTCTCTCTCTCCGTCCCGACAACCCTTCTCAAGCGTCCCCTGTTCTCCCTTTCAAAACTCTCACAGATGCTCCCCTCTCCTTCCTCTCGCGCCCGCTTCGCAGACTGGTCCTCTGCGTCTTGCATCCTGGTCTACGACTCCGATTCTGTCTCCCCTCCAGATAATGGCATCATCACGGGCCTATTACGCAAATTTCGAGCCGAGGGCTTCACAGGTGAGCTAGGTTGGATCCGCGGCGGTTTTCAGGCCGTGTGGAGGGAGGCCCGTGACCTCACCACCACGGAACAACCCGTCCAAGAAGAGGACGACCCCGAGGCTCCATCTTCCTACGGTACCCTCAGAACAACCCATCTTCCTAAAGCTGCCTTTTCTCTCTTCTCCACCATAGCCGCTCCACCACCCCAATTCGGCACCGTCCCTGTGTCCTATCCGCTCCCAAACACCCCTGCTCCATCAGTTTCGCGTGCTGCTAACCCTTTCTTTGACGCCATTCGCCAGAACGTAGAACTTTCCCACGGTATCACAGAACGTATTCCCTTGCGCCTTCCGAGACGGATAAGGAGGCGAATTCACGATCTTCCCTTCCGATGGTTGCAGGACATTGCTCGTCGATCTGCCCTAAGGCATTCATCCGCTTCTCGTCACCCTGGTCTCGATACCTTTGAATCAGAGTCCGAGTCGAGCGACGATCCTCATACTTCCGACCCCGACGAAAATGACCAAAACGTGGAGGAGGGTACTGAGGCACTCGCAATGCAATTCTATCGTATCGAACTCGCAGAACAACGACGTCTGCGGTCGATTATGGAGCATCATACAAAGGAAAGTGAAGTATCTGCCTTTGCCTCTTCCGCCAAGCCCCGCAGAACGCTCGACAAGGATGGCACAAGCGTTGGCGACGGTGGGATGACCATGCAAACTGGCTCCAAGTCAGTGCCCGGCACTCCTCATCCCACTCCCTTTCCATTTTCAATCACTGCCGGTGTTGAAAAGGGGACAAAGAACAGGTGGGTTGTCACTTGGGCATTTCTGAGAGCCACATGCACTCTCTTTTTTTTGTGTCGAATTCATTCGTGACTCGCCATTCATTTTCTTCACCGGGCGTGCTCATAATCATGATGGGTCCTATGCGTGCTCGCTCTGACTCCGTGGGATAAAAGTTTTCCGCGAAGGTCCTTTGTACTGTAATATCCAGATCGGGTTGGTCATGACGATCGGCGATCGTCCTACCTTACCGGGTTCTTCGTCGCTCTCGACAAGCTTGCCTTGGTACCGACTTTGAATTTCCCTGTATTTTTTGTGATGTGCATGAACCAACTGCTGACTCGTTTCTCTCGACCCGCAGATATACCCATATATGGCCTTTCGAGCATGCACGTGTCCGCCTTCACGATGGCCGTCATCAGGGTTCGCATCCAGGCAGGCGGGATAAAGGCAAGTCTGCAGAGCGTGGTCGGAGTACCAGAGATCGATCAGGAGGCGAAGACAAAGAGTGGGACGAACTAGGTCTAGAAGAAAAGCAACACCGAAGCCGATCGAGTCCTACGCTTGATACACGTCAGGACCAACCAGTGGTGGAGAGAACCAGCTCGTCGAGACATTCTTTCTCTTTCGAAGTGCAGTCATCGACTACCGGAGGCAGTGTAGGGTTTGAGGCTGGATTATCCCATCCGGCTTCGAGTCCAAGCCCTAGTGTTCCTCGAGTGAAGATCGAGTATGACTTTGGGGACCAAGATACCCAGATGTCGGGACCATCAACACCAGCTACAGCACTCCCTCTCCAGACACCTCCATTTTATACCCCGATGGAAATGCCCTCGATGTTTACTCCAATGCGCGCGTGGCCGCCTCAACTCCTATCTCTCCATTCCGGCGTCGCGAGCCCGGGTGGAAGGCCGGGAGGAACACAGTTTACTCTGCCGGCATCGAGCTTGCCTTCTCCCGGACCCCTTCCATCATTTCCATTGCGCCTACCGAATCGTCCAGGAAACTTATTGCCGAGTATCGGAGAACATGCATCGGCATTCGAATCTTCTGCAGTTGCTTCTGGTAGTTTCGCCAGTAAAGTGGGGACCGGAGGCGGGCCAGCAAATGAAACAGGGATAAAGCGTGATCTACGGAGAGAACCATCGCCAGCGGATGATTACGTGAACGCATCGTATGTTCAACCTTTGGGCACCCAAAAACGATACATTGCGACCCAGGGACCATTACCTTCGACTTATGTCGATTTTTGGACGTGCGTTTTCAGGATGAGGCGACGAGGCGACAATCAATGCTGACTCCTCGTTCTCTATAGCCTTGTTTGGGAACAAAATGTCCACGTTATCGTCATGCTCACTCGCGAAGTCGAAAACGCCATGGTGAAATGTGGATCGTACTGGACGGACTCCGAATACGGGCCACTGAAGCTTGAACTCATCTCTAACTCTCCACTCATGTCACCCAATGCTAACTTGACGGCCATGGACGTTTCCAAACAGGGTTTCTTCGCCATTCGTGAACCCAAGGGCAAGAACAGCGGAACGTCCAGAGATCGGCCCACATTGGTAACCCGCACGTTCGCTCTCACCCACACGTGCTATCCTGGAGTTCCACCCCGGAAAATCACGCATCTACAGTACCTCGATTGGTCGGATATGAATGTTCCCGAAGATCCACGGGGCGTGTTGGACCTCGTGGAAAGGGTCGAACGAGCTGTCGCAGAGAGTACTCCTGGTCCTAGTCCGGGCGGGAGCTTCAGTCTCGGAAGTGGCAGTGGCAGTGCATCTGGTAGTCCATCGCCGGACGTTGCTCTTGACCAAAAGGGATATGACACGTCGTTGTTGTCTCCGACCACTGCTGGAATCATGCCTTGGGGTAGGAAGAGGAGGCGTGGAAGTGAATGGAGGCATCCCGAGTTGGATTTGAAGACTGGTGTTGCGGCATTTGCGCTTGGCAAAGCACCGCCCGTGTTGCTGCATTGTTCGGCTGGAGTGGGGAGAACTGGAGGGTTCATTGCCGTGGATGCAGTGTTGGACAGCATAAGAAGAGAGCTGCGAAAGAATATGCAGCAACGGAGGTTGAAGAAGCTTGGTATTGGGATGAACCCAGAAGGCAAGGCTAGAGCAAAGGACCTGGAGGTAACTGCAGACTTCCGTGTGGAGAACCCACCAGCGCGAGCAGACATTATCGGAACTGATCGTGAGGGACGCATGGATATTGATGGGCCGACCAGCGGCGTGGCAGGGAAAACTAGGGATACACTCCATATGGTCAACACAGTCCCGATTCCCGTTTCCGCTGGGGAGCACACGAAAGGTGGCCGACGTCACCATCGTGGCAAGGGGCCTTCTGGCGAGAAACAGTCTTGCAGTTTGGAGTCGCTCGTCCTGCATGTCCCTTATGTGAACTCCGAGGTTCCGGAGGGTGCCAACGTTGCTAGCATCGACCTTGACGATACCAAAGCGGCCGGTTGGCCACCCCATTCTACACGCGAATGGGCAGAACAGGTTTCTGACCAGACACATGCCCACGCAGGTGACGGAGACCTTCCTACACCACTTTCAGTCAGGGAGAGGTCCCCTGGGAGTACTTCAAACAGCAGTGGTCTATCTGCACTAAATTCTGTGGACGACTCCACGAACGGAAGTATCAGTACGAACCTTAGTGGGAGTGGGGTTGGAAACGCAGTAGAGGGAAAGATTGAAACGGACAGTGCGTGTGGAAGCGGGTTTGGAAGTGGAAATGGGGGCCCAGCACCATCCTCAGTGTCAAAACCTGGGACTGGATCGATATCACATTCAAACTCGGGTTCCGGGACTGGTGCTGGATCTCGATTTGGTTCAAGCTTGTTGCGCACCGGTCTGCGGGATAGTTCTGTCACCTCGATTTCTGCTGAATCCACTCAATCGCACTCACCCAAACACGAAACCAAGGCCGGCCTCCCGTTTCATCAGCCCTTGCCAATTCACACTAGTTCAAGCTCCGATATGGAAATCGACCCTCCCCCGCGTCCCGTCTCCGTACCACCTCAACCCACCCATTCTAGCACAGTGAGCCTTCAACGAGCGGTTCACTCGCGTCATTATAAACCATTGCTTGGGTCATCGCCTGTTGCAAGCATCTCGAATCCCACCCTGCCATCTGGAATTGCGCAGCGGAGTGTTTCCTTCTGTAATGCGGCCGAAGACACCGTTTCTAGGCCTAGCTCGGGTCCGATATCTGACGAGTTGGCCAGTCCCTCTCAGGAGCTTGAATGTCGAGAAAGTGCTGACGCGGTCGGGAGCGGAAAGAACGGTCAAATGATAATCGATAAATCGAAAGAACTCCCCATTCCTAGGAGGCTGGAAAGTAACTTGCGACTCAACACCGAATTGAGTTCCTTTAGGGCCGCGGAGGTCTTGCAGAGCAGCAATTCTGCCCTGGATCCGTCCCATCCTGCTAGAGAGTCTATAGGCAAGGAAAGGACGACGGCGTCTATTGCCCAGGCTCTGGACGATTCTGCATTGCGCCGATCTCCAACGGCTACACCGGGGGCTTTCGGTGCGTCCGAGCACAATCAGCCTGCTGCAGATCATCCGGTTGTTGATTACAAGTTACCGCGGGAGCTGCACATTGACCTGTCACCGCCTTTGATTTCGTCGTTTGCGGAACCTATTTTCATGGTCATCCAGGATATGCGGGAACAGCGGATGAGTCTGTGCCAGAGCCTACGACAGTACGTCTTCGTGCATGCAGCCGTGATCGAAGGCGCCTTGAGGATCGTGGACGAGGAACGCGAACTCTGGGAATACGGTGGGACAAGTGATGACGCTAGCTCTGCCGAGGGAGAATACGGAGTTAATGTGCGACAAGGCGGGCGAAGTTTCAGTAGCGGAGAGGGGACGAAAATGTGGCATGGGAGGACGCACAAGACTGAAATGGCTATCACGCTGCCACAGTTCGAGCACGGCAGTAGCTCCCATAGGACCCGTCCCTCAAACCACTGGAGTTCGGAAGGTAATATCGGAGGTGCACAAGTCCAGATAACATCTGCATCATCTTCATCAGGTGTATCGTCGCCTTCAAAAGGGAAACGCGGACCTAGTCCCACCGAACTGCTCAGGGAAGACAAAACTGGCGCCTTGTCGTCAAATAAACGTCCCAGTATTCATCGCAAAACCAGGAGCAATCAAGGGGAGCGGCTTCCGACCAAGGCATCATCGATGGCAGGTGAGAGTGGGGGTTCAGGAGACGCAGCGGGCGTTGTGAATGGGACTCGAGTCGAGTCGGGACAGTCAGTAGTACCGGAAAAGGGAGGACTCACGGCTGGCTCCACCTGAGGTGGCGATCGAGCGATCCAGTGGAGTTGTGATCTGTTATAGGTGAGTGTTCGGCAATGCGTCCCACATGCATGATCTAATAAAGCATCGACCCTCCAGCGCGTTATGTGATCTCTCCGTTTTAGATGTAAATGCAATGCTGCCGGTAAGATATAGGCTGCTTCCTCAGCAGTCTCCAACCAAGCGGTCCTAGCAAGGCTACTGCAGAATGATATACCATTGGTTTTTATTGGGTGGAATCACTTACATTTAACTAGCTAACGAATCGACCAGCACAACCGCATCTTTTGATTAGCTTGCTGCTCGTTTCTCATCAGAATGATCTGTCATGGCGGCATTGAGTGACGTACGGAAAACATCTCACTACATTAAACGTCGGACTCTAATCATATCTCACCGATCCGTCCCCTTGATCTGTGTTTTGGTGTCCAAACCCGCCACCATTTACGTGAACTGTGGAGCTTGTAGCTGCCACTTGGTGGAGCGGCTTGTGAGAAAAGATTTGATCGTGTCGTTGATCTACGGCTCGTCTGCGTTCAAGTACGCTCGACGATACTACTAAAAGTCCGTATACATTGCCTCGTTCCCGAACCTTTCACCTTGGACCGCCCGCTGGTAGGATCCATAGATATGATGATGAATCAGTGGACCACCCAGTCGAGTAAGCGGACCGCGCAAACTTCCGACGAAGGCTTGGCACAGCACCGATCGCCCTCCCCGAACTACGGCAGAAATTAGTCAAGCAGTTCTTCAAATTACGTATCCATTGTGGCGCTCGCACTGGCAGGAAACGGCGTGTTTTCGCCGTAAACGAGCAGAGCTGAAATTCAAAGAATCGGCATACTTGGACGAATAAGTAGTGGTGTGGTGTGCTTTATACCAAAGGATTTGGCATGCATACATATAATAATCGTATCCTATTTTTTTAATTACTGAATAAAAGAATGAATTTCTCAAGAGGAACTTTACCATTATTTAATTCCAAGAATGATACTGGGGAAAGTAACTCAGAAGGATTGCCAGCCAGGAAAAACCGAGGGAAAGGAAAACATAGCTACCCCGAGGCCGCGGAACACCGCACTACCACAAAGCTTGAGCATCCTTGGAGGAAGCAAGCGCGACGCCACTTTCTTCTGCTTCGTCGGTTGATCGTCCCGACAAAGAGTCGCGGGGGTAGATAGTAACATTCTCTGTTTCCATGTTTGTTCCACGGACGGCTGGTGGGTTGGGAAGCGCAGCTGCGCGCGCGAAGAAAGCATCCACTATGCTCTCACCAACGGTTGATATATCCAGGCCGGGTAGTTCGATTCCAGCGGTATGATCTACGCAGTGGCCACATCCCTCGCTGCAGTCCTTGTGGTTTGCATCAACATAACGAGGAGTACGGTGCTCGATACATCCTGGACAAATACAGCGAAGACCACAGGTGCATCCAGATCCTGCAATAGATTCAATGCTGCTGAGGGGTGGCATAGTGGGGAAGTCGGGGACAGAAGTTGAAGGGATTGGCCCTGTGATGATGGGAGGCAGATCCAGATAGGCTGGAGGAACTGCATGCGGTGGTACAACATTTCGCTTGCCCGCACAGCAGGACCGAGGTGGTGGGTCCATAGAGCGTTCGGAAGGAGAGTCATGCACCAACGAATCACGAAGCAGCATTGCTGCCTTGGCGAGAGTCTGTAGTCCGTAATCCCCGACTATGTCTCCAGAAGAACTAGGGCCGGCAATGCAGGGTGTTTTTCTGCATGTGCACTGCCATATGTTCTTACAATGGCAAGGATTCAGAAGTGAATGCACTGTGTGAATATTCTAGAGCTCCTATACACACGCTTATGTTCAATCCTTACCTGTTCGCCGAAAGTCAGGGGGAGATGAAGCAGCGGAAGGCTGAACTTGAAGTGCGTCAGAGATTCCGTTGGGCAAGGTGGGCACGCTAGGCATGAACCGACGGGCTATGAACATGTCCAAATTAATGTCCGGCCTAAATGGCCCGCTACAGCATACTCACGTTTCTTATCTGGGCGCGCAGCGGGGATAGGGACCTTGTCGACGACAGGCCGACGGGGAGTGCAAGTGCACTTGGAATGCACACGCTTTTCCTGGCGTAGTTCGCGACATTTGAAACATTGAGAAACAGGTCGACCCTTCTTCTTTACTTCGAATAATGGGCGCTCCGTATGGTGACATGAAGAAGATCTATGCCCTTTGATGCATGCTTCGCTGGGTAGCACTGTCAATTAGCCACGGGATCCACTTGCGTAGCGGTAAGCCATGCGCACCATGCAAACTTTTTCTCGTTTACAAAGACCTGCCGGATCATGTTAGCCTCGTAACGATGGGCGGGTAGGCAGAACTGGTATGAATGACGAACCATGACAGAGAACCCTTAATACATTCAGTTCACTGCAGGTCTCAGAGGGGGCGTACGATGGATGACCGTCGCAGGGCGCTTCAAGGGGTGTGCGATGTAGATAGACGGATTCCACCATTCCACCACTGGTGCAAGTTGCCACAGTCACCCCACGTGACAAGTGCAACTGCCAACAACTTGAAGGCCCGCAATATTGCGCATCGTATCTGCCAACTCTTTAATGCAAACCTCACGTGCGTCAGCGTGCATTTTGGCTGGGCGTGCAGTACTTCAGCGCGACGAACTTCTCCTCACTCGTTTCTTCACACTGACAGGCTGAAATAACCAGGACTCAGCTAGTTACTACTAAGGCTAATGCGGCTCCTGGACCCAACATCCCTTGATCACAGGTTTTCGCATTAACTGCACCTATTTTCCCAACCTTGTCACAGTGCCGAACACGGCTCAGAGCTGGGCAGCAACGTCGTACGTGATGGGGGTCTAGGACTCATTGCATAACACTCCATTTAAAATTGTAAGTATGTACTTGTCTAAAAACTTGCATGTCATGATCAACCCTAGTAACTAGCAGATGGGCCGGCGATTCTGCCCTTTCGGAGTCTGAATATCATCTTATCACTAATTCAAGTTAGTGCCATGGGAAAGTCCCGATGCTCTACTCCACGGATTCTGGTGTTACCCACACGTTTGAGACTCCTCGTTCTCGTAAAAGCAATGACATGGAACCCAAGGGAACGTCCAACCTCACGGGATAGTCGCCATTCACATGCTAATGTCCACAGGATTCACAGTCGTTACGAGGTTTTCCTTGCCAACCCTAATTCAGGTCCGCAATTCCGTCAGAAGAGACAGGCGCCGAATTTAACTTTTTGATCTCCAACTGTGGCTCACCTAGCCACCACCAACTGAGGCATTGTGTCACGAATGGGCCGGAATCCAAAAATAAAGCACGCAGCTCAAGCCATCAAACGAACCAGCAAGCCCATCAGCGATCGGTGCCTTAGCCTAATGATGCAATGATCGATGAGTGGTTTTTAGATGTCTACCTTGCACGCTACACCAAAGGCGGTCTTGCGGCAGCTTCGAGCTCATATGTACGAGACTTATACCCATGTGTAAAACACATGGATCGCACGGACGTCACCTTTTTCTGTTCAAAGCATGCACGCCCGGATCGGGCCCCGAAGACGGTGTGGACCACTGCCTGGCACATCCCACCCTTGATCCTTAGTTCGCTCCTGACCTTCTTCATATATAGAACAAGGGGTGTTCTGTGTGCCCGAACGCTACCAAATAGTCAGGGTACCATGAGGTCTGCGCAAGACACGTTCGTGCGCGAACATGGAACGTTTTATACTGATTGGAATAGAACACAAAATGCTCTCATGATGACGGCTTTAGTAACCCAGAAAGTCCCGTTTTCGTAGATGTTTCCAGGGACAGAAACCAACGACCACTGCTGTCGCTCAATCGCAAACGTTCTAACTTAGGCTTCATGCCGGCCAGGAAATCATCAAGCCGTCGATCTGGGGAAAACATAACCCGGTGGGCGTGTTACCGATTTCGATCGCATAAATACCTAGCAGATCACTATGCTAATACGCCTGCTACCTTCAGCTTGTCTTGCGGTAACAACTTTTCACGATTCTAGGCATGTCCGTTCCTGCCGTTCTCGTTCTTAGTGCACTGGCCAAGCCTGCTTTTGCAGCGGTGGCTTCGACATTCACTGCTCCCGCTGCCGCGTGGGTGTCACATCTTGGCGTTCTTGGCAGATAGCTGATCTGTTAATTCAACCAGACCCACGGACACATCCCCTTTCTATGTCGGCGCATCAAATGGAACCATCCAAAACGGTCCTGTTGTCCCGGGTGCTGTCTTCGATCGCTTCATTCAAATCTGGCTGGAGAACACCGACTATACTCAAGCAGCCTCCCAAGAAGTCTTCCAGAACCTGTCAACGCAGGGCATTACTCTCACTAGCTACTATGGCTTGACCCACACGAGCGAGCCCAATTACCTTGGCGCCGGGGGTGGTGATTTCTGGGGATTATACAACGATAACATGGAATATATCCCAAACAATATGAGCACCATCGTGGACCTCCTAGACCAGAAGGGCATCAGTTGGTCCGAATACCAAGAGAACATGCCTACTGATGGCTATGCTGGCTTCAACTACACGAACCCGAGTCCGGACAATTATACCTACTACGTCCGCAAGCACAACCCTCTTGTAATTTACGATTCAGTCGGCCTGAACACGACGCGCGCCATGCGTATCAGGAACTTTAACGATTTTGCCGTCGATGTAAGCCTCTTTTCACATACTAAATATCTATTTGGTAGTAACGACTTTTTTTTCTCAGCTTGGGAACAACTCTATCTCTCAATGGGTGTTCGTTACTCCTAATCTGAGAAAGTTCGTGATTGGGTTTCCTGTATCTTCTGGATGCGCCTTCTGACAATCGAATTTTAGCGATGGCCACGACACAACTGTTGCTTTTGCTGCACAATGGCTCCAGTACTGGCTCTACCCCTTGCTTTCGGACCCCAACTTCAATACGCCTAGGACATTGATCTTGCTGACTTTCGACGAGTGAGTAAAATTAAGCACACAGGAAAGTATATGGGACTAATCGTGAACCTTGCAAGGAACGAGACATATGCCATTAACAACCAAGTATACACTATTCTCCTCGGTGGCGCTGTTCCCGAAAACCTGAAAAATACCACCGACGACACATTCTATACTCACTATTCCACGTAAGTCATCTCCCCAAAGATCTCATTTCCTTGTCTTCATGTTGCCTTAGTCTCTCAACGGTCGAAGCGAACTGGAACCTTGGTAACCTCGGGCGTGGAGACACTAACAAGACCATGGCCAGTGAGTGTCTTGTTATGGTTGGATGTGACGGTATCTCACCTTGGTCTAGATGTCTTCAGTATGGTCGCAAATACTACTGGTTACAAGAACAATGGCCTTACGGGCAGTTCGAAACTTCCTCTCCTCAACCTTACTAAGACCATCCCCGGGCCGTTGAATCCTGAGTACTGGGTTCCTTATCTCGCGCCCAACACCTCGGCGACTGGTGGTGGAAGTGGGCCGACCTTCGTTGCGAACGGTACCAACATGATGTTGAATGGTTCGGACGCACCAGCTCCCGTCAACACGACGGCTATGAACAGCACGACTACGACCAGTGGTGCCGTCTATAGCTTCGTTCAGGCTAATCTTCTGGTATCTTCTATGAGCGCTGTATTTGCTGGTGTCCTGCTGCTGTAGAGCAAGGCTTGGAGCTTATGTTTGCTTATATATGACGGACTGATGAAGTAATTTACTTGCACGTTTCAGCGCGCTATCAACGGCAATAGTTGGGTGCATGAGTGAAGCTCAATCATATCGAATGAGTTTGTGGAGACTGTTACGTGCGTCATTTCGTCCCATGGCACGAAGACGGATCGACTGCAGAGACATTCGCGATATCATTCAAAGACGCTCCTTAGTCTACATCTCCGACGTTGTTGATTTGTCCGATAATTTCACAGGTGTAAGGAGGTGCATGGACGCCTGCCAAATTTCCTCTCCCCATCGGGCCCCTTGAATCTGAGAACCTCTGTCCTCCGTATCATCACCGTACGTCATGCAATGCTCATGTGCGACGCCGTGACCTGCATTGAGATAGATTGGACACCAAACATCCTACCCACGCCCCTGAATGTGAGTAAATAAAACAGACAATATCATTCGCAATTGACCTGATCTGTAATCTGTTATACAGAAAAAGAGGTCTGGCCTTCGATTCCCAGGCATCCCAGCTCGGTTGGGAGAAAACATTGCAGCCTGAGCCAGGCCAAGAGGTCTGATTAAACGGTAAGGTTTCCGCAATGTGATATGCATCCATGCTGTGCGAATCGACCATGTGGAACCCTCAGGGGCGCAAGAAGGCACTGATATCGACGAGATTCACAGGTTCACAAACCAGTCAACACCCCTGCTTGTTCCGAGTTCATGTCACTGAACTCGCGGTCGCATCTTGATCTACCATCAGCGATTGAATTGTCCCGCATGCAGTTGACAGTTTAGGCGCGCGCCGTAACAGCGACTAAATTAAACCAACAGTGAACGTTCGTGGTGTTTGAGGTCACGGCACACCGGGGTTAGACAGCTTCTTGATGGCGGTTTCAAGGTGTGCTGATCAATTTCGCTTTAGGTCACGCGCAGGCGCGCAATCGAGTAAAGTCCACGTGCGCTGCAGTTGAGAGGGTATATTATGCCCCAAGTTTGGCTTCACATCCCACTTGACTTCAACCCATAGGAGCCTTGACTGCATTCCATCGTCATGGTGATGGTCAAGCGCTCAATCTTTCTTGTAGCAGCGGCGAAGGCCGTTTGTGCGTCCCTCGCATCCACCTTTACTGCCCCTGCCCCAGCGTAAGCCCCCTCTGTTATACACAATGTCTCACAGCTGGAGCTCTGACATCGTTCCACAGACCAACGGACACATCACCCTTTTACGTTGGTGCCTCAAACAGCACGATCGCCAACACCCCCAACGTATCTGGCAAAGTCTTTGACCGTTTCATCCAGATTTGGCTCGAGAACACAGATTTTGCTCAAGCCGCAACGAACGGCGTCTTCCAGAACCTGAGTTCCCAGGGCATCACACTCTCTAGTTACTATGGAGTGACGCACCCTAGTCAACCAAACTACGTCTCATCACTCGGGGGTGACTTCTTCGGACTAGCAGATGATCTCCTCACCTTTATTCCCTCAAATATCTCGACAATCATCGACCTCTTAGAGGAGAAGAATATCAGCTGGTCAACCTACCAGGAAAATATGCCTACGGATGGATATGCAGGATTCAACTACACCAACCCTGATGGGTATACGTACTACGCACGCAAGCACAATCCGTGTGTTATCTATGATTCTGTCGGTCAGAATACCACGCGTGCCGCACGTATCAGAAACTTTAATGACTTTGCTGTCGATGTGAGTGTGATCTAGTTGTGTTGGCTCGTGATTTTGCTAAACCTGCATGTCATACAGCTTGGCAACAATAGTCTTTCTCAATGGGTGTTTGTCACGCCCAACCTCCGAGAGTTAGTCGCTACGGGGCTTTTGTTAGTCCATCGTGCTAACATTATCACAGCGACGCACACGACACTACTATCGAGTATACTGGATCTTGGTTGAGTTACTGGCTGGTGCCACTGCTTAATAACACCAATTTTAACACTGAAAAGACACTAATCTTGTTGACTTTTGATGAGTACGTCAGTTTACATGCAACGAAACTCGTGCTCATTCTATTCCGGCAGGAATGAAACCTATAACATCAATAACCAAGTTTACACTCTTTTGCTCGGTGGTGTTATCCCGCAAAGCCTCCGGGGTACAATCGATACCACATTATATACTCACTACTCGATGTAAGGAACATTGCTCGTAGTATCGGTTCAGCTCCTTACTCATTCGACCCGGTCAGTCTTTCAACTGTTCAAAACAACTGGGGACTTGGCAACCTCGGCCGTCAGGACACCAACAAAACAGTTGCTAGTGCGCTCTCTTTTCCTGGCATTCTTGCTTTGAGTTTCACATGCAATGATCCTTTCAGATGTCTTTTCCGTCGTCGCGGATACCACCTTGTACACTAACAACAACATCACGGGCAGCAAGATTCCGTTCTTGAACTTGACAGGCACATACCCCGGTGCTTTAAATCCTGACGCCTATGTCCCATACCTTGCCCCCAACGTCAACAGCACTGGTGCAGGGGGTGGACCGACCTTTGTTGCATCAAACGTCAATACCAGCTTGAACGCATCCACCGCGCCTGCTGCAGTCAACTTGACAGCATCGACTAACAGTACCTCGTCCAGCGGTGCTAGAGTAGGAGTAGAGCTTAGCATGCAGGGTGTCCTTGGTGCTACATTTGCCCTCGTTGCAGGCGGTCTACTCCTTTGATTATTTGATTTTCAACATGGGATTGAGTCTAATGACTCTTCCACATGATACTTGGACAGCGTCATTCATACTAGTGTTTGAAGATCAGACCTCCGGGTACATACAGTGTATTTACAAGTTGCCTGGTGGGGAGCATCGAGACATGATGAAAATTCGAATCATAGGCTTGCCTACTTGATAGCCTCGTTGCTCCAGCCAGAGCAACAACTTGGGGTGGGTGGAACGCCGTGAACAGGTTCCGGGCCGCCGGAGAAGCCAGGCGATGCCATCAATCAAACACTCAAGAACACCAAAAAGACACATAGGATTTAGCGCTTTAAGCGTTAATGCATTATTAACATTGCTGGCAGGCCTATGCATATATTGTCACCTGAAATACGGAGGTCCTACTCTGAAATTAGAAGACTCAAGGGACATCTGAAGTAAGTTAACCCCCCAATTGACCTCTGGTTACCTCACGGATGCATCATGATCTGAGGTTTTCTTGACGTTTTAATTTCCTCGCTGTTGTGGGCGATCGACCTCAGCTCATTCACGTCTAGAATATGGGAACATCAGATCTGAATCTTACTACACCGAACGGGAGTACATCCCGGTTCGAGCGGCGAGTACACTACCGTCATGATCCGATCAAGTATTGTGGGTTTCACAGATCTGTTGTTGATCCAACGCTCAAACTGGATATAATTTATACAGTTCATAGCCGATCAAGCCACCTAATGCTCTCGAGTAACGGCTCGTACTATCAGGCACGACAACGCCGGACGGGGTCGCGTCGTGTCTAATTAGACCACAATTATTCGTTTGGGTGGCAGCGCTAGCTAGCTGAAAGGTGTCTTGTTAGACACGGCGCTGTCGCGTCTGATACGAGCCGCTATTCGGGAGCATTTGTAACGTGATTGTGGCGTGGGAAAGGGTGACCGAAGAGTGTTTCGTTACTCTGATTCACCAAGTTTTTCCCGTTCCAGTCTGACGGATATCAATCCATTATACAGAACTATGTCAACTGTACCAGCACACTTCTCTCTCCAACGAGGACCAAGGCCAAGTTGGCAAAGGAAGGTTTGACGAATTACTTTGTAGGGATAGGTGCGATGACAGTGGCTGTACGCATGCTGATTGGTCCAAAAAAATCAGTCCACAGTACTTTACGATAAATAGAATCGGTTGTCAGTTGACATGTCCAACATGGCGTCCTCCCTCCTTCGCCGTCATTCCTCTCCCGTTCCCAACCCATCCTTTGCTCCCTCCCCTCTCGTTGACATCCCAGCCTCATCCCCCTTCACCCCCAACTCCACCGTAACCTGGCTCTTCACGACCCTCGCCATCCTCGGTGCCCTACTCGTTCTTGAACAGTCCGTGTACAGGTACAAGAAAAAACATCTTCCTGGCGCGACATGGACCATTCCAATCATTGGCAAGTTTGCTGACTCCATGAAGCCCACTATGGAGGGCTACATGGCTCAGTGGAACTCTGGAGCTCTTTGTGCTATCAGCGTGTTCAACATGTGCGTCGCGTCTCCCTGTTCGTGTTATATGATTGTTGACACGTTCCTCTAGCTTTATCGTCATGGCCTCCTCGAACGAGTACTCACGCAAAATACTCAACTCGCCAAATCACGCAGAACCTTGTCTTGTCCACTCCGCAAAGTCGATTCTTATGCCAGACAACTGGTTTGTGCCTGCCGTTTACTCCCAAGCGACTGATCCCTAATAATCCTTTCTCAGGGTTTTCCTCACCGGTAAAAGTCACGTAGAGTACCGACGCGTTCTGAATACCCTGTTTACGCGTAAAGCTCTTAGGTAAGCATTTCACTGTCCGAGGCTTTTAGATTCACTTTCTCATCGTTTCCAAGCATCTATATTCCTATTCAGGACAGCATTACTCGCACACATTTGAATCGATGGCTGGCAGACGCTGCTAAAGATTCTTCACCAAAGGCGATCATGAAGACGGCACGTGATCTCAACATGCATACATCACTCCGTGTCTTTTGCGGTACCCACATCCCCGAGCACGGCGCCGTTGAGATCAGCCAACAGTATTGGGATATCACTCGTGCCCTCGAACTCGTCAACTTTCCCCTTGCTCTTCCGGGAACTAAGGTCTATAAAGCCATTCAAGCTCGCAAAGTCGCGTTCAAATGGTTGGAGATGGCCGCCGCAAAGTCCAAGATTGCCATTGCACAGGGCGCCGAACCAGAGTGCATGCTTGAGCAGTGGGTTAAGGAAATGCAAGCGCCTGGTTATAAGGGTCGCAAAGATTTCAGTGACCGCGAAATGGCAATGGTGGTCTTCTCTTTCTTGTTCGCCTCTCAGGATGCTATGAGTAGTGGCTTGATTTACGGCTTCCAGCACCTTGCCGACAACCCAGAGCTTTTGGCCAAGATTCGCGAAGAACAGTACCGGGTTCGGGGTCATGACATCGACAAACCTATGACCTTGGAAATGATGGAGGAGATGCCCTACTTGAAGGCCTTTGTTAAGGAAAGCATGCGCGTCAAGCCTCCTGTCACGATGGTAATTTTCCTGGCTACTTTCTGAGCACGTTCTTGACAATTTTGTTGTTAGGTTCCCTATAAGGCTAAGAAGGCTTTCCCTATCACTTCTGATTACACTGTCCCTGCCAACAGCATGGTGATCCCATCATTCTATAACTCTTTGCACGATCCTGCAGTGTATCCCGACCACGATAGCTTGATCCCTGAACGTTGGCTCGATCCCAAGAACTCAGCCAACACTAACCCACAAAACTATCTCGTGTTTGGCAGTGGTCCTCATAAGTGCATCGGTATTGAGTATGCACAATTGAACATTGGACTCGTCCTTGCCGTTGCTAGTGTGCTTACCAATTGGGAACACCATCAAACACCCGAGAGCGATAAAGTCCAGTACGTTTCGCGCTTGGCGATAAATTATTTATACTGACCGTCCTTTGAATTATGAACAGGATCATTGCAACGCTTTTCCCCAAGGACGGATGCCTGCTCAAATTCACACCCCGTCCAAAGCCCTGAAGTGCCACATGCCTCACGATGCTTGGCTTGCAACTATACCCTAATTAGCAATCTTATTACTTAATCTGCATCGCATTGAACGTTTGCTCGTCCCCGCCGCAAAGGACGAATGTTGGCACTCTTTAAAAGATAGACGCCAGAGTGGAATTGGCAGTAGTGATAGAAGGATTCATAAGGATAGGCACTAGGATTTGAAACGAATTGATGCTGCATTTACATGGCTCTTGAATTCTTTCTTCGTTGGATACACTCGTAGTGATTGTCAAACGACATCGATCTTGGGGCTTGGACACGATTCGCAGGGCAGGAGCTTCCAGCCTTTGTGTGAGTTGCTGGCACAGCTCGCCGATGATTCTGTCTCACTTTCGTTTGAACGCCATCATTGATATTTTCCTGCACAAACACACGCATCAATGAAGTCAGAACGATAGCCAACCAGGTACACTCTATCAGGTGCCGTTCCTCTAACCCCCACACCCTCCGTAAGTCTCCGCTCCTTTGATGCGTACATCAAATCAAGCCGGCACTTCAAATAGCTGACACTTGCGAAAGTGGGCTGAGACGGCTTGGTTGATCTCTTGGCTGAGCGCGGATCGGACGATCATGCCCCCACAGATGTAGCAAAAGTGGGTGTTGCACCCGGGCGAGATGCACTGCCAGACAAAAAAAAAGGGCGAAGAGAGAAAGGAGGGACAACGAATCACCCATCCATTGTCAAACCAAGGGCGTGTTATCCAGCAAGCACACAAACACGCACCGTCATATGATTGCACCCATAATCCTTTAGGATCGGCGTCGTGCAATCTATACGTCGTTCGTTGGTCAGCCATTAAAAAAAATGAAAGAGAGAAAGAAGCAAGACAAAAGAAACGCCACCCACTCGGACAATGTTTCCACCCGTTTTCTTTCATCAGATGCGCCAGCTCAGAAGACCCGTCGCATGAATGTTTCGGACCCTCGATGATGATTTCCTGTTCGCACTTTTTGCACCACACGTGGTGACAATCCATCTGAGGACAGACAATGTTGATCGCTTCCGAGTAGTCTTCGCGGTCCACAGAGGCAGGACGGTGGCACCTGTCGGATGCCGTGTCATTTCCCAGCGCAAAATCAAAAGGGGAGGAAACGTCTGACGAACGTACCGTCGACAATGGATCTGGATGGTAAACTCGGCCAGCTCCATCTCAGTCAAGATCTGAGAATGCTTCTCGCTGACGCCAAGTTGTTCGATCAAGAACCTCGAGATCACTGCGCACGCAACGCAACGAAAATCAGTGACTCTGATCACGGGAAAACGACGAGGAAATGTGAGACACAAGAACGTACCACCAGGGCCAGCCTTTCTCTCCGCAGAGATGGTACACATTGGACAAAATATCGGGTACCGATGTTCCTCGATCTTGGAGACGACAAACGCCCGCAAGCAGGACCTACACATCGTGTGTACGCACTCCTCCACTTTGGCGACGTCGTCCTCGGGCAGCTCGTCCATGCATATGCTGCACTGGAACGTGACTTGGACGTACTGCGCGAGCTCCGCGTGCTCCCGACGAATTAATCGGTCTTCCTTGTCGAATTCGGTTTGGAGCTGACGAGCGAGGTCTATAGTTCCGATCCATATACCTTGTTTGGAACCTCCGTTTGATAAGTCCTCAAAGTCGAGGTCGTTGTAGCTAGGCGGAGATGTAGAAGGAACGGGGGGTGGGTTGTCGGCGAAGATACTTCGAGCCCCAGTGGTGCCAGTTGCCCGCTTTGTAGTTTCGACCCATTTACCTTTTCTGGAATCGCCATTGAACATTTTATCATAGTCGAGGCCGTCATGATAGATAACAGGCGGAGATTTGGAAGGGACGGGGGATGGGTTGTCGGCAAAGATACTCTGAGCCCCAGTGGTACTAGTTGCCCGAGATTGAGGAGGCGCAGGATCAGTGCGCTTGGCAGACGGGGCTGCAGATGGCATCTTATCATCGCGATTACGCGCAGCGGATGTCAAAGAAGGACCAGCGACGGCATGGCTATACAAGCCAAACGAGCGCCTCACCGGTGGTGGCAGGAACTCTGAACGAAAAATGGAAGTAGACTGCTTCGCTTTCGTTTGTTCCTGTCGCAGCGAGGCCCTCAGGCGATCGACCTCGGACAGAAGCTCCTTGTTGTCAGCGCTCAGCTCCTCGTTCTCGCGCTTGAGCTCCGCGATCTGCGCCCGCATGGTGAGTATGGACAAGCTGGACTGGATGATGCGCTCGTCGTGGTCCTTGTGCCGATGCCGAGCAACGTACACGTGCGCTGAACAGTTGGCAAGAAGCTGTGCTTGCCAACCATAGTCGGAAGAGTTGTAGAGGCTCTCGTCCATGGTGGGCAAGACATCGCTCAGCGTGCGCGCCGTGTTTTCGATCGATGTGCTAAACGACAGACCGGCACCGTGAGGATGCGAAGGACGCGGGTGTGAGTCGAATACCACAAAGACGGGGTCAGCGACCGTGCTCCGAGTGGTGGAACTCTGCGGACCGGCGTTCGAGTTGGCAAACTTAAAGCAGGCGATGATTTCTGGCGGGCGCGTGATGATCATCACCGTTGATTTTTCGATCTGTTTCATGTTTCTGCGATTTTTATTATCAATACGACGCACAAATTCCTTCTGAGGAAGATGGATGTGTGGGCGAGAGTAACGCACTCGAGAATCTCCCGAAAGAACGACGGTCGCGGAGGACCATACTCGACGGACGTGAGCTTGAGAAATTTGATAAAGACCGGGAGCTCGTGGATCTCCTCTACCTCCAGATGAAGATTGCTCGACCACCCTGCACAGATGGCGACGATTTCCTAGCGGAGCAAAACAAAACAAAAGTTCCGTCACAACCAATGTCGAACAGAGGCAACGCGCGCCTGCTGTCGGTACAAGCGCAATCAAGTGACTCGGAGTGGCCAGTAGAACGACAACTGCAGCAACTTCCTTCGCACCACGACTGACTCACCTCGACGACTTCCTTGGTGCTCAGCTCGTTCAAGACATCCGCCATGCTTTTTCTCTTTTGCTCGATGCGAACCCCGATCCTGGCAAAGTTGAACGCAGCAAGGCCACACGCGGAGACGCCCTGCGCCGTGAACTGGCTGGTGCCCGCGAACGAGACTACCTGATCCTTTCCCATATTCAAGGCCTGTGTGGATAGGTGCGCGTCGCTCTGGACCTGTAATGGACCACTGTGAGTGTGCGGTTGATATCTTGTCGATGAAGTTGACGCTGATTGGGTCCACTGGAACATCACGATGATGCAAGTATGGCAGTTATGTGAAAGAAAAACAAAAGACTAAGATATGTGATGTTGGGCGATTCAAGCAAACAGACAGACGCCCAGATATGATCCAACAGCTGTGGACGCTGTATATGAACGTTGGGTAACGGCCCAGCGCCCTAAAGTGGAAGTTCGCTAAGTGGGTTTGAATTTGGCACACGAGTTCCCCATGGTACGCAAAATTAAAATCGAAATCGAAAGCAAGGTACATAGTGGACGACGAACAAGACTGAAAACAATGCCTGTGTGAGGAACGATCATAAGCAAGTACATATGTATCCAAGGTGTAAACAAACGGCTCATTAACAAGCACGTCTCCCGATATAAAAGTAAATCCACAAAGAATTAGCAGTCCGGAGAGAGAATGAAACACCACAACTCGAAGCACGAATCGAAAGAAGAGAACATCACACGACAGCCAAAACGACAGTCGCTCTCAAACTGAGCTCCTTGGGTGCAGGCACAGGAGTCTTGACAGGCTGCCCATCCGCACCGACTTCGTCCACCTCCTCCAATCGCAACGAACTTGACTTCCAGCCCCAACTCTGGCTGACGGAGAACACGTCTGGCACGCTCGTGAACCGCGTGATCGAGGATCCCGTTGTACTGGCGCACGAGACGCAAAAGTAGGCGGACACGGACGAACGCGGATCTCGGTAGGGCTGGACGGGGGCGATAGGAGGGGCTGTCGCCGGAACCGCGTTCCCGGTCGATTGGTAGGACGTGGAAAGATTCGTCGGGGGTGGGGGAGAAGAGCCGGGAGTTGCACTCCTTTGAAGGGGATGGAACGAGGGGGATCGGTGGACAGTGGGTGACGAGACAGAGGAAAGGATCTGCTGTGGGAGAGAGGGTACTCTGTTATGGTTGCGCTCGCCGCCAGCGCCGGTTTCCACCGGTGCGGAGGGCGCAGGGATGGGGTCAATATTGGATTGTCTGTGGAGATAGATACCCAGCTGGGTCCCTTTCTTGCGCGCAACTTGGACATATACGTTGAACAAGTTACCCGCGTACCAAATAGTGTGCGAGTGTAACCGAGACTTTTCCTTGAGCGAGTCAATATCCCAAAATTCGACCGCAAAGCGACAGGGAGGATATGGTGACCAACGAGCCTTGCCTGTTGCGTCGCTGGCAACACAGTCGGCCGCAGTCTTTCGTTCTGCTTTGAGACCAAAAAAGTTTGTCTCGGACGTTGGAGCGCGCGATGGAGACTTGCGATCCGTCAACAGCGCGGGTAGGTCAAATAACTGATCCATGGATGCACCTTCGATGCCACTGCTGTCACCAATGCGTAGCGATGAATCCTGCGCTACTGGGTAGTAAATCATGTCCTTTTCGTTGGCATTGGACTGTTGTTTGGGTGAGTCGGAGAGTCGTGAAAGAATTTCGGCCGTCGAAGTGCAGAGTCCCAATTCATGATCGCGTGCTGGAGGTGGGGAAGAGGTCGGCGAATTATTTCTGGGTTTGGAGGAGATATGAGAGCGCAGCAATGACTGTGTCCAATGAGCATCTTGCAAAACGGATATAGGAACGAACGGTCGACCGGTCGTCGGAGAAATGTCGTGTGAGATTGCAATAATATCATCGACGAGCTGTCAGAATGTGTCAGAGAGAACCAAGTAGGACATGGTATGGATGACACTACCATATTCGCGTAATAGATACCATCGCGAAACATGATCTCCCAGTCCTTCTCTTCGTCTTCGTCGATTCCCTGCCCTCTTCGTAGCTCGACGACGGTGCGGGCCAGGTCATACCGCTCACGCTCTCCTTTTACGAACAGAGCATCAGATGAAACGAGCCCGCGTATCCAGGCGGAGGAGAGTCCACCTCTGGCCCATATTAGGGGGATGCGGTGAGGGGACGTGGGGTGGGAGTTGTCTGTGGATGGCCGAGAGGGCAACGTGTCTGCGTGGCGGCGGCTGGCCATGGGCTGTGCTGAGGCCGGTGCTAGGGGCAAGTCTCTCACGCGGGGTGCTCCTTCCTCGTGTGTGAGCATATCTGGGGCCCACCTTGAGAGCCAACATGCGGCGGCCTCGCCTATCTTGTCCGAGAGTGCACCATAATTATAGGTGGGTGAGAATCTGACGGGTTGGGAGGGTTCCGATTCCGAGTCAGACTCGGCTGGGTCCTCCTTTTGCACATCGAGATCATGTAACTTGTCAGCGAGGAGATCGTGGGAATCCAAGGAGGGAGGGTAGGAGGGTTCGAGGATCTCTGCAATGTGTTCGAGGCCAATGGCTGCGTCAGGGTCCTGTTCTGCAGCAAAGTCGACGGGGGACCCTGTTGCAAATTGGAGGTACTGTACGACGGTGTAAGGACCGACGGTGCTGATAATATAAGATAGGGCCTGCGATGCGAGAGAGGGGATGGAGAGGTAGACGGAAGTTGCGAGGAGGGACAGAAGGAAGGAGGGAGTTGCAGGGTGGTGTGTACGTGGTATCTCCGAAGGTGGTGGGGGACCAGGGAAGGAAGGAGTGAGGGGGTGGTGGGTGGTTGGTATAAGCGCGGGGGGGACGTGGAGAGGAGGACCACCACCGTAGAGTCGCGCGATGCATATCCTAGACGAAATAAGCGGGAGGGAAAGAGAAAGAGAAATGGACGTACTCGAATGCTATCGACGGATGAGACGATGAATGAAGCAGATACTAAGGAGAAAAAGCGCACCTGGGCGTGTTATGTTGGGGTCATCGAATGCGATATCGACGTGCTGGATGCCAGGCGAGCCGGTAGACTCGAGAAACCCGGCAGTGAATAGGGAGCTAAAGAATCCCTGGGTGGATATGGATGCGAGTGTTTGGGTTTGCAAACTCGAGCGCGTAATGAAAGTGAAAAGTTGAGACCTCTGTCATGGAGGGCACCGACGCCCGGAACCCCAAGTCGATTCCGACTACGGATCTGCGGTAGAGCATGC